>CM038214.1:276491259-276591494 GCA_021442155.1 Cymbidium sinense | reverse complement strand
CTTATTCATTATACACACATACATCTTAACATCCAATCTAAAACATATATCATAAAAAAAAGCATGCATCATACCATACAACCTAAAGCTAGAAGTGGTGACTTAGCCTAATGTGTGATTTGGATGTTTGTGTGGTATGCTTATGCTTAGCTATGGCTTTAAGTTAGAATTTTCTTAGTGTGGAGCATGTTCAACATAGGGGATGGTCTCATTTAAGTGATTTAGTTGTTTTTGGTTGATTTTATTTCATGTTTTGATTAGGTTCAAATGAGTCCTACCATTAACTACTAAGTTATAAAGAGAGGGAAAGAGAAGAGAACTTCTCTTTCCTTCCCTAACCTAGGTAATTTCAAAAGTAGATTCATATTTTTAGTATGATTTAGTGAATGTTTTGATTAGGTGTTTTAATCAATCCTAAGTTTATATGAACTCTAAACAATCCCATTCAAAAAGAAAGGCATTTTAATAATTAATAAAATGAACCAAATTCACAAAAATATACATCACTTCATTTCTTTCCTAACATGTATAACATGAATAGGAATGAGTCCTAAGCATATCTATGCACACAAATGAGATTGTTTAACACACTTATGATGCATGCTAAGTAATCCATTTAAAAAAATTTGTAAGTTTAATATGCATGATTTTCTTTAAGTAGAAATGGGTTTCTTATCCGATCTTCACATGCACACATGAAAGTAAGAAAGGCATAAGTGAGTACAGCGCCATTGTTGACCAGGTGTAAGGTACAAAGACCTACTTACTTAAAGCCTCGCAACCTTGGGGTTGCCTAGGCTACTTTACCACTTTCCTTAAATACAAACATGTGTACAAAAAAATAAATTAGACAAAAAGAATGCAAAAGTTGTATTAATGATTCATTTTGTTTATGCAATTTATGTGTGAAAGCATAGGTAACCCTTCTTAAGTGATAGCATAGGAATGAATAGGATATGGAATTAAGTAAGTGTTAGGTTCTTTTTAAATGAACCATACATCTTACCAACTCCTATTCAAAACTATACTAACATAAAAGATAAATGAAATCTATGCTAAGCACATCCTTATATTTTCTTCACATGCAAGCTTATAATTAAAATATAAGTAGCACACTTTCATATTTGATAATTGATTTATATGTTTTAAAAATAATTTGAATTTAGTAGTAATATATTTTATTTTAGCCAACACATACAAATTTGACATAAAGTAAATAATTTCATTTTTAAATTTGAATTTGAAAAATATTGATGCATAAAACCACATGACATACAAATTTAACATGTTAGGGAAAGAATAAAAGCAATGAAAGCATGTAAACACATTCACATTAATTAAATCCTAAAGGCATTCTTATGGAAGAAGAAGGCTTAAAATAAATCAAAGTTAATTCAATGTGTTTTTTTTTTAAGTTTGATTTAATTTTGAAAATGTGAGTTTAGTTTGCTATTCCTAACCCATTCCCACATGTGTTTGATATTTTTGTTTAATTTTTAGATGATTAGATTTATTTTAAGTTTTGATTAGGTTAAGGTATAAATTAAGAAAATTAACCCTTACCTACACCACCTTAGTATGATTAACCAAATAATTATGAGCCAATGAGATGACATAAAACTCACAAGGAATTTAAACTTGCAATGCATCTAGGAAGAAAAATGCCTAATGCAATTTGGCTCATGATTAATGGTTAATTAGGCTAAGGGGTTTATCTTAAGTAATTTCAAAACACCCCTTCAAACATATGAATTGGGTTTTGATTTTCTCAATTGAGCTTAGACTATTCAACACCTAAGAATCTACCCAAAGTAGATTAATTAAGTTCTGGAAGGTTTTAGAATTTTTAGAAATTAATTAAGGGGATAATGAATTAGCTTAATTAGAGAGGATTAAGGAAAGAAAAGGGGTTTAGGGAATAGCTTGAGGAAAATACCCCAAAATTATTCCTAAATCTCCTGTCCACTGGATCTAACCTTAATCAACCTTAATAATGGATTAAAAACACTAATCCAAACCCTAATTATCCTTAATTACATAAGGAGGGTAATTAGGAAACATATTTGCAATTCCCCTAATTAAGCCTTAAATAAATCCAAAGAAAATTAGGTGAGGTAGAGGTCATCCCATAAAACATACCCAAGAAGTTTGGGATTAATCAAAGGATTAATTAAGAAGTAATTAGCAAAATGAAATTTCCATCAAAATCCAAAATCAGAGAAAAGGATAATTCAAAATCCATTGAAATCATTTTTAAAATTCTAGGTCGAATTATCTTTACATAGAATTTTACCTAATATTTTTTTGAATTTTATTGAGAGAGATATGAATTTTTGAAGATCAAGAGATTAATTAAAATTAATTAAATCCCCTAACTAATCCCTCAGCTCACGCATAACCGCGGTGGTGGTGTTTTACACGCATCCTGCGGTGAGGGGCTCACTTAAACATCACATCAGGGTGGCGCGCAGCGGCGGGATGCACTTTGATCCCTGCCGTTCGATCAAGGATCAAACGACCAGGTATCATCCTTCGATTTTAAAAAGGATAATTCATTTTTAAAATGTGGGATTAATCGTGTATGTCCAACCAAAATGTGTGGATGGATGGCCAAGATCACCCGAGTTCTTCCCTTAGGCTCAATAGAGATCATCCATGATCAAAGGGAAGATCCGAGCTCGATTGAGCTCAGATTGGAATGAGAGTTTACCCACACCATCTAAAGCTAATGAGAAGTCTATTCAACGGTGAATTTCTCATGACATGAAAATTGCTTTCACAAAAGATCAACACCCCCTAAGCTAAGTGGTCAAAAAATTCCATACCTCGTTAGAGGTGATCACCAGTGCTCGACCTCGATGAGATAGCCTCATCTAGTAAAGATGAAGCCCTATTGAAAGTTTCAAGCCTTGGGGTTGAGTGGATCTCCCTGTGGACCAACACCACTTCACCTTGCTTGCGGCTTTGATCCAATTCCACCTCTCCTTGCCTTGGGAACTTGAATGAGAGATTGGGTGCACTCAAATTGATCCTCTGAGGGAGTGTGCAAGAGGAATTGGAATGGATTTGAGTATAGAGGAAGTTGAAGATTCAAAGGAGCTCCCCTATTTTCCAAAGAAGAAAAGTACGAAATACACTTTTCAAATCCCTCTTAGAAAGCTTAGGATGGCCCTCTAATCTTTCCTAACACTCACTAGGCTTCAATCAAATGTGGGAATGATCATTTCAAATTGAATTAGGGGGAGTATATCTCCCCCTATGGCAATCGGACGGCTGACACCTCCCTTGCTGTTTTGATCCAATTGACCACATTGGAGGGGTTGTTTGATCTGTTTAGAGTTGACACATGGTCGGTTTGAGGTGTTGAGTGGATTACTAACCTCCCATGTGCATCAAATTAAGTGGAAGGAGGATTTTGAATTGGCCAAATTGAGCAAGGGGGTCAAGTTTGTCCTGGGTTCATTTGGGTTGAGCCAAATTTGTTCAATGGCCTAGGAGTAGAATGGTCATTTGGATAATTTTTTAATTTGGATATGTTGGGTATGTGGAGAAACTAGATCTGGCCAAGTTTAATAAGATTTGGAATTCATTTGATAAGGTTTAGCTCATGTTGACCCATTTATGTCAAAATGGGTCAACTTGGGTCAAGTTGACCAATTGGTCAAATTGGGTCAAACCAAGGGTTGGGTCAAGTTCATATGACCATTTGAAATGTTTTGGTGGCTTTGTTTTTGTTCAATTTGGATTAGTTTTGAATTTGGCTCATACAACTTCATTTAGGTCAAATGGGTTAAGTTGACCTATTTGACCCATTTGACTTATGGGTAGGTAGGTTTAGGTTTGGTTAGTCATATGGAGTGGATTAGTGTCTTTGTTTCTAATCAATTTTGATTAATTTTGAATTTGAACATGACCCTAGGTCAAGTTGGGTCTTAGGTCAATTGGGCTAGGTTAGGTCTAGTTGGCCAATTGAGGCTTTGGTCAAGTTCAACAAGTGATTTGGAATGAACTTAGCCCATTAGTTTGAATCAATTTGGCCAATGGTGGAATTTGGCTATGTTAGGTTTCATTTTGGGCTAAGTGTTGACTTGGTTAAGGTTTTTTATTAGTTTGATTGATTGATTGATCATCCCATGATGATTGTTGATCATGATGAGAGGTATAGGTAAGTTTGATTCAATCCAATTTGGTTAGGATTAGAATTTGGCTCATAAGGGTGCTTTAGGTCACTTTGCGTCAAGTGAGCGTAAGTGGGTAAAATGGCTTGGTCAAAGCTTGATTTGACTTGATTGAACTTGCATATGAACTTATGATTGAAATATAAATCCATTTGCAAGTCGTTAGAAGTCAAATGGGATTGGATCCATCTGACAATTTCATATTCAAAGGAAGAATATTAAAAGATTTAGGGTTTGATTTTTTGAATTTTGATTTGGTGATTGAAGTATGCATTTATATTTGGATTCATTATTGTGTTGATTGAATCATGAAGGAAAATCAAAGTTTAGCTTGATTTGAAATTGATTTGGCTAAGTTCAAGATTTTGAAAAGGCTTAGGTTAGATTTTGAATAGATTTGAGTTTGATTTTGGAATTGGTTTTAATTGTTTGAATTTATATTTCATTTATATATGTGAACATAAGTGAGAATATAAATTAGAATATAAATGGATCATGAAAAAATTTCAAGGATTTGAAGTGGTTTGATCATGATTTAGGCTAAGTCCATTAAAGAGAATTTTAAAGGACTTAAAAAATTTTTGGAGTTTGAAGATTGAATTTTGAATTGGGTTTGATTGATTTATTTTTATTTCATTTATATATGTGAATATAAATGAGAATATAAATGAGTTTTGAAATAATATCATGAATTTGAATTGATTTGATCATGATTTAGGCTAAGTCCTTCAGGGAGAACATAAAGGACTTAGAAAAATTTTGTGAATTAATTTTAAGTTTTGAGTTTAGTTTGATTGGTTTGAATATATATTTCATTTATATATGTGAATATAAATGAGAATATAAATGAATTATGAGAAAATCTTATTAGTTTGAATTGGTTTGATCATGATTTAGGTTAAGTCCTTCAAAGCCAAAAATAAGGACTTAGGAAATTTTTGGATTTAGGAATTTCATTTATGAGTTTCAATCATGGATTTCAATTATGAATTTCAATCACATGGAGTTGATTTGAGTTTGGAGAAAATTAAATAAGATTGACTTGGAGTTTTACTTGAAGGAAGGAAGGTGAGGAATGGTTCAAGCTAAGGGTGGGCAAGTTTTCCAAACACCCTTATGGCATGACCTATTCCTATGGCTAACTCTTCTAAGTCTCTAGGGCTAGGTTGAGTGTCCACTTAATCATTAGATGTGTCTTAAGACTAAGGAACCCTTAAAGTCTAAGAGGAATCCTATGTCTAAGATGGAGGGGTGAGAGCTTATTCTAAAAAAGAGGTCAACAAGGGCACCTAATAGGTGTGGTGTGACTAACAAGGAACACCACACATACTGGTGTTGACCAAAATGATCAAAATACCAAAAGATCACAAGTATAGAAATAATCTATCCTTAATGGTGTAGAAAGAATCCAAAGCTTAGTGCAATGTGGCTCTACTTATGTCCAAGACATAGAGGGGAGGATCCACTAAGGGATGAGTGTGAACCTTCCACTAGGGAAGCGGGTTCAAGTCATCCATAAGGGATGAGAGGGTTGATTTAATTTGAGTCTCACTAGAGAAATTGATTTGTTCAAGTTCCACTTGGGAAGAGGGATTGAATTTGTTTCAATTTGTTGAATTTTGAAGATGAACCCTATTGGTTTTACGATGGACTGCAGGTAGGAGCTGGCTAAGACTTCATACCAATCCAAAGGAGTAGTCTACTAAACACATAGTAGGACTAGCCAACCAAAGTGATGTCTTTCAGTATGCAACAACTATACTAGGAAGAAAGCATAGTAGATTTACATCCTCCAAAGTAAAGATCAGTTACTGGGGTAATTTATTAGCAAGACAACATATTGAACCCAACCTAGGGCTGACTATTGAGTGAATGTGGGGGACTTAGATCAACTCAAAGATAGTCAAAGATTAATTTCATTATTTTTTCATTTTGATGGATTTATTGGTTTGATGGATCAAATTAAGAAGGAGTTTATATCCTAGACTTATCTCGATTTATTAAACCAAGGAGAATTTGCATCCGTTGATTTTTCAACCACGGTGGCTACTAGGAAAGGGGAACTCAATCAAGAGTAACCCGGTAGTGTCAAAGGACATGATCTAAATAGAGTGCCCACAAGGGATGGGGTTGCTAAGCGCTTAATCCAACACCCTGGAGAAGATGGCATGGCTAGTCATATTTCCAATAGGTATTCGGTATCCAACTCAAGGAAAAAGCATGAGGACTCATATCTGCCAAGAGTGGTGTACTCATTGGTGAGTCATTGTTAGCATAGAAAACATCAACCAACCTAAGGTGTCCATCGGTTTTGTAAGGAAGAAAGCTGGGACTTACATCCTCTATATGAAACTAAAATTGGGATAGTTATCTACGATAGGTGCTATCCAACCTAGGGAGACTACTGAGTGAATGCCATTGGGGACTAATATCAACTCAAACATAGTCAAAAGGAAAGGAGCCTCTGGGGGACTTATCCTAAACCTCAACTATACTCGACCTAGTTAGTGCATGATGGCTAATTCAAGAAGAAAGCATTGGGACTAACATCTTCTTAAACAAAGTCAACATGAGGTAGCTTACTGACTGGGTAGTGAAGCATACAATACTAACAAGGCACTCGTTAGTTTATAATGGTCAAGTTACGAAGAAAGTGCGGGGACTCACATCTTCCAAACAAGTAACCACTGGGGTGACATACTAGCGAGGTAGCATGTAGACCCGACCTAGAGCAGCTAATGAGTGCCACAGGGGGTTTATTCCCACAGCAAAATAGCTCAAGATAAAAGAATTGTGTTTGTTGTTGTGCATGTGTCAAAATGAATAGGATGCCTCTAGGGGACTCCTACACCTTCCTTAAACACACTAGGGGTTTTGATGAAATGATGTCACCATGGATGGATTCCCCAGAAAGGATGCCACTTGGGTTCTCTGACACCTATCTTAGTTGTGCTAAATGAAATAGGATTCTTCTCAGGTTCTCTTACACCTACCTTAAGCACACTAGGGGTTTTGATGAAATGATGCCACAGATGGAAAAATAGGATTCCCCTTGAAAGGATTTGGGTTCTCTCTCTATCTTAGTTGCTAAACAAAATAGGATGCCTCTTGTTCTCTTTTTAATAGCAGGAGATTGTGTTTGTGTTATGAAAGAGGGATAGGATGCCACTAAGAGACTCTTACACCTACCCTAAAAACGTCACGGCAAATTCACAAGACAAGCAAATAACACTTTCAAAGAAGAGAAGATTTGATGAATGGAATCAGATTTTTGTTTGTTTTAATTAAAGATTATTTTCAAACATGATTTGTTTCATGCATAATATTTCTTTAGAAAGAGCCCATTAATTGGAAGCATCGGGTGTTCCTCTTTATAATAAATAAGCTTATAAGATCCTCCTTGGTAGGCCTTCTTTATGACATAGAGGCCTTCCCAAGTGGGTTCAAATTTGCCTCCCATCTTTTGACGGGCAACAATTGGTGTCCTTAGGACTAACATAAGTTCTCTCTATTGAAAGACCTAGGCGACTAGCTTGAATCATTTTGGCCTTGTAACTCAAGGTTACGCTTCATAGAGCAACTTTCCTCCAAACCTTGAGCTCTTCTAACCATAACTTTTTTGTTCTCTCTCTAGTGATCTTGTTGCCCAATGCTATCCTTAGTGATGAGAGTTGGACTTTTAAAGGTAGAATGGCTTCCCCATACACTAAAGAAAATGGGTAGACTGAGTTAGAATTTTGTATGTGGTGTTGTAGGCCCACAAAGCATCAACCAACTGCTCATTTCACTATCATTTAGTATCAACAGGAGTCTTCTTTAGTATATGGATGAGATTTTTGTTGAATGCTTTCGCTAAGCCATTTTCTCTAGGGTAGTAGATGGTGGAGTATCTCCAATCTATACCATGTCTTCTGGCGAAGCTATTGATCTTCGTGCTTTTGAATGCAGTACCATTGTCAGATATAATTCTTTGAAGCACCTCAAACCTATATATGATATGGTTCCTGAAAAACTAAAGCACATGCTAAGTTCTCTCGAGGGATGGCTTTACCGGAAAAGTAGTCGGCTAAGATGAGTCGCCCCTTAGAAGAAGGAGGACCGATCGGACTACAATGTCGGTACACTCAAATGGCCATAGCCAATGTAGGGTGTAGAATGTTGGGTGGTTGGTGGAGGACCACCGTGCGACATGATCTCTAGCTACATCCATGCGATGATAGAAGGCGGTATCCAAGTCTCTTGATCTCCATCTTCATCTTCAGACCAGATTGATGTGCTCACATAGACCTGAATGTACCTCGATTATAATACCATGGGCTTCATGTTTGTGTGAACAATGTAACCACATTTGGTCAAAGGATCGGTGGCACACGGTGCCATCAACAAGAGCATAGGAGAGAGCTCTCTGTTTCACCTAATGGGCTTATGACCTTTCTTGAGGTAGTTTGCTGGTGTTCAAGTAATCTATGAACAGTTGCCTCAAATCCAGCTCCTTTTTCATTTTGGCAACGACAACCTCCCCTTCAAGAGAAAGTCTCTTAATGAGTTCAACATCAATAAGGGATAAGACTTGTCTATTTTGGACCCTTGTTGAAATGGACTCATCTTTCAAACATGCCAATACTTTGGCAAGTTTGGCCAAGGCATTTGCTACTACGTTCTCTACTCAGGGAACCTTATAGATGGTGACATTAAGAATTTGGGCCAACAGCTTCATGGTATACTCGTAGTAATGGCGAAGCTTGGGTTTGAGAACTTGGTAGGACCCAACAATCTGGTTGATGACCAACTGAGAATCCCCAAAGATGTTGATGCTCTTGATAGTGATAGTGTTGGCTAACTCTAGATAGGAAATCAAAGCCTCATACTCGGCTTCGTTGTTGGTGTAGGGGTTGGAAAGATAGTATGAGAATCTCATCATATCATGGTTTAGAGTTAGAAGAACTATTCCTACCCCTGCCTTTCCTAAGAGAATAGATCATTCTTTATGAAAAGAAGTAGCACCATCAAAATACATCTCCTATCGATGGTTGTGGGCCTCCCCTAAGTTCATGATTTGTTCATCAGGGAGATCGTTACTAAGTGGAGAATCAACAAGAAGTGGGTGTGTTATTAAGAAATTCACTAGTAACTATCTTTTTACTGCATGGAGGGGTACAAATGTGATATCAAGCTGCGAGAGAATCATGGACCAACGTGCCAAACATCTGGATAGCATTGGGTGTCATGAGGTGCTGTGAATTTATTAGAGATCAAGTTCACCTTATGAGAAACTATGTAATGTCATAGCTTCTGAGAGGCAAAGATCAAAGCTAGGCAATGTTTCTCAATAGGTAGATATTTTGCTTCAGAAGGAATCAGATGATGGCTGAGGTGGTAGAGAGCATTCTCCTTCTCTTCATCATTGGCTTGAGCCAACAGAGCATTGAGAGAGTCATCCAATACTACAGTAGAGGATGAGTGGTCTGTCTGGGATAGGGGCTGCTAGAATTGGCAGCTTTACCAAATACTGCTTGATGTCTTTGAAGGCTTGCTGTCACTTGTCATCCCACTTAAACTTGGCATCCTTTTTAATAAGTGCTAAAAATGGCTTACATCTCCCAATAGGTTGGAGATAAAGCTTCTTAGATACGCCAGCCATCCTGGAAAAGATCTAAGTTGAGTTAAACTCTTAGGAGGTGGCATTTCTAAGATAGCTTTGATCTTTTCAGGATCTATTTCTATTCCCTGGTGTCAAACAACAAACCCAAGGAATTTCCTTGAAGCTACTCTGAATGCACACTTCAGTGGATTCATTTTGAGGTTATATTGTCTTAACCATTCAAAAATAACTCTCAAGTCAAAGAGATGGTCTTCCTTTTCTCTGCTCTTGACTACTAGATCATCAATATAACACTAAACCTGATGATGGATGAGTTCATTGAAGATCTGAGTCAAGGCCCGTTGGTCTGTAGCACCAGTATTTTTAAGGCCGAAAGGCATGACCATATAACAGAAGATTTTGATCAGGGTTTGAAAAGCAGTGTTTCTTTCATCTTTATGAGACATCTTAATTTGGTTATAGCCAGATGACCCATCCATGAAAGAGAACGCATGAGATGAGGCGATGTCCACCATTAATTCTGGTATAGGAATACGAAACACATCCTTAGGACATGCCTTGTTTAAGTCCTTAAAATTGACTCATATGCAAATTTGGCCATTCTTCCTTAAAATTGGGATGACACTAGCAATCCAAGTAGGATATTTTTCTTCCCTGATGAAACCAGCATCGATCAATTTCTTGACTTCTGAAATGACATGTTGTTCAATTTCTAATCACATGCATCTAGGAGCTTGCTTAATAGGGATAGCATTAGGATCTATTGCTAGCTTGTGGACTGCTACGTCAAGAGATAATCCGGGCATCTCTTCATAACTCCATGCGAAGTAATCTTTAAACTTAGTCAATAGCCTAACTTATCATTAGTTTTTTCTTCATTCAGTAATAAACTGATGTATGTCGGGTGTGGATTATCTTCTGTCCCAAGGTTGATTTCTTTAAGCTTATCTATTGTTGAATGAATCTCCTCTTCAAACTCTGGCGGTGCCTCTTTGATTTGGAGATCATCTGGATCATCTGAGATTTCTAAACACACATTCTCATAAGAGTTGGGGATGTGTGAGAAGAAACCATCAGATTCCAAATGGTTGGTAACAACTAATCAGTAATCTTCATCATTGATTAGACCCACCGTACTGAATCCTAGTCCTGCTCTTGATTGTGCTTCCCTGCCTGTAATGTTCCATAGCTTATCAAAATACTCTGACCTATGCTTAGACCATGTATGAGGAACTAAACCTTTCTATATAAGATTTTGAACACAAGGTGAGTAAAAGTCAAATGGTAATTCCATTAATTCATTAAAATTATCCTCCTCAAGTTCTACATCAACTTCAAGACTTGAGGATGATGATCCCAAAAAGAACTTATTCTTCTTCATGTCATTAGAAGACTTAGGAACTTTCTTAACTACTAAACCTTCAACTTTCTGAGATATAAGTGAGGTAAGAGCTAAGGTTCCCATTTTTCCAAATAGTTTCACATAAACCATTGAATACTTTGCTTTACTTGGAGGCCTATCTTATGCGGATTAAAGTCACCTCCAATGGAACCCGAGGGTTAGCTAGTATACAAATCACATTAGGCTCATCCTCCAAGCTGGATTCCAAGTCTATGTGAATAGTAGGGGTACTCCTATGAACTGGAACACAACCTCTGTTGGCTGAAGGCCAACTATGGGGTCTCTCACCTTTGAAACTACCTCTATTTCTGCCTCATTCTCTGCCTGGTGGAGGTTGAGCCATTCTTCCCACATGTCCATATGGTGGAATGAATTGTGGATGGAATGTGATATGTAGATCTATTTCTTCTTCAATTCCCTTTTCTTGTTCCCTTGGACTTTTATTTTTCTTTTCATTTTCTTTTATGTTTTCTTTTTCTTCATTTTCTTTTTTCTTTTGTGTTTGCATTTGAATTTTGTCCAAGTTCACGAGAAAGCGTGTTTTGCAAAAGATAGTAGGTCACATTCTCATAAATCTCAACCTCTCTAACTAAAAATAGTTTTTCATCTCTGTTGACACAATATTCAATCCCATATTTTCTAAACTTGATGCAATGATGGAGGGAAGATGGAATGATCTTATTCTGATGTATCCAAGGCCTACCAAGCAAAGTAGTGAACAAAGTATTAGAATCAATGATGTAAAACTTGGCTTCAGTCTTCCAGTCACCTATCTCCAAAGGAAAGACTATATAACCTAAAGCCTGCTCACCTTGGTCATTAAATCCTCTCAACATCATTCGATCTCCTCGGAGTGTAAAGATGTTGATCCTCAAATAGGCAAGGGTCTTTAGACTCATAATGTTCAACGATGCACCTGAATCCATGAGAACTCTAGTAAGTCTGAATATGTCCATGTTGACTGTGATGTAAAGGGGATGATTGTGCTCCAAGTCCCACAGAAGAAGGTCTTCATATGTGAAGGTGAACCCTTGAGCTTCTTTTGCATAATGTGCTTCCTCACCTATAACGGTCAGTTGAGCTAAGCATATTTCAGGATCAAGGAGGGCTTTAATTAGTGACTCCCTCATCTCTTTGGATAAGCAGGGCATCATATGCTTAGCTTAGATGGAAACTTTCTTAGATGAAAAAGGATGTTGTAGACCACCTTGGACTGATCTTCCACAAGCATAGCCAAGGGTGGAGCATCTTGTGGAAGGGCTTCTCAATCTTTAGTACCAATGACTTATTTTCCTCTATCTTGAGGTGCTACCCTAGGAGGTAGAACCTTGCCACTTCAGAGGTTGACTTCGGTGATCACTTGTGGTAAGGTAATGGAAGGTTCTACTTGCACATCAAACTCACCTACAACTTCTCCTATGGGATCCTCGGAATCAAATGATTCAAAGTCTATCTCAAGAGGTGAACCCGTAGTATTCATAATTGGAAAGTCTAACTCTGAATTAGGAAAAAGAAGATCAGAATTGTTATAGTTATTTTCACTTGAAGAGTTATCATTAGGAATAGAAGAAGATAACCCATCAGAAGTGACATAGATGTAATTCAACCTAGCTTTTTTCTTCAATTTCTTGAAATTGTTTGGAGGTACAAAGTAAAAATCAAGTAAAGTGAGTGGGGTAAGGGATTTGATGCCCTTATCCGCTGATACAAGAGTTCTACTAGTAGTATAATAGAAGAAGCTAGCTAAAATGGAAGAAGTCACCTGTGGGGATAGAGACTAAGATGGACATGATCGGTGGGTATGCTAAAGGGCTATCTGGTGACACATGCTCCTACTATTGAGCTCCCCTTTACTAGTTGTCTGGCAACAAACCTTCCTTAGTGTTGGAGGTTTGAGCTGACTCAAGCACCTGCAAGGAAAGCTTCTTGATCTTCTGAATGATATTCTTAGAAGTTTTGGATAGAGAAATATATCAACCTTCTTTAGGTTTGGTAGGATCATATGTAACCCCAAGGATTACTCTAATGGAACTAGAAGGTTGTTCCATAAGGTATTCCTTTGGGATAACTATAGCACTGATCTTGAAATTGTGTTCAAGCCAGTCCTTGAATGTGAAGCAATCCTCCAAAATGTGGCCTAGCATACGGTGGTAAGGGTAAAAGTTTGGATCATAACTTTTTCCTACTTCCTCCAATCTCCTAGGCTCGGGTAGCTAAAAATCAGATTTCTTTAAGAGGTTCTTAAAGATTTTCCTGATTACCTCCCTCTTAAAAGAATAAGATTTGTTTAACTTATCTAAGAGCATAGGTGAACCATAGCTAACTGGTGGTGGGTATGCATGCTGCTACTACTAGTGGTATAGCTAAGGCGGTGGCTGTGCTGGCCATGGAGGCTACTATGGAGGCTGGTAGGGTATTCTTGGTGGTGGCAAAGAAGGTGGAGGCTACTGAGGTCATGGTCTCTCGGTCTAATCTTTAGCTGGCTACTTCCCTTTATCAACCACTATGATTGCTCCTGGCTTCTTCTCATAGACCTTTTGTGGCTTTTGCTTTGGCAACTGATCTTGAAAAAGAAACTATTTGGCCTCTCCTTGTAGACTACCCACCTTGTTGATTAGCTTCTCAAATGTCTTGATAGTGAATCCCTTAAGCATGAAGGCAACCGGGCCATGGATATTCTTCAAAAGAATCTCAATGGCATGTTTCTTAGATAGTTGTGATTCATACTTCATACTCAGGTTATGCAATCAGAGAATATAATCAACAAGGGACTCATTGGGGTGCCATTGTGCTACAACGAGATCACCTACAGTAACCCTTTGCTGAGCTCCAGCAAACCTCTTGATGAAGAGTTGCTCTAACTCAGCAAATACGTTTACTGAACCATTGGGCAGTTCAACAGACCAATCAAAAGCAATACCCGCTAGGCTACTAACGAAAAGGTAGAAAAGTAAAGCATTATTGCCACTTGTGTTGCAATAACTGGCCGTGAAATATGCCTTGTGTTGCCTTGGGTTTCCACTGCCATTAAAGCTTTTGAAGAAAGGAGGCATGAAAACCTTAGGATATTGGATAGCATTGAATTCCTTTGGGTTGGGTCTACCCTTTGGAACCGATGATCCTCCCCGGGCTTGAGCTAAAGCTTCCTTCACCTGCTACTCAACCATGGATTTTATGTCTTTTTCTTGAATGGAGGTACTTTCCACTACCTTCTTATATAGGCTAGTGCTATCTTGCTCAACAGGAGGTAAATTCTTGGCTTGGTCCAAGACATGCACTAACTCAGGCTGACTGATGTCGACTATAGTAGGATGAACTAAAGGGGCTTGTTTGTGAGGCATTGAAACTGCTGCTAACAAGTCCTCTAACTATTGACATCCTATCTTCATCTTATCTTTGGGGCGTTTTTCAACCTCATCACCTTTCCATGGCTTGTTGTTCCAGAAGAGATCCTCTAGTGTCACCATGCATCTGTCTCCCAAAAAATCTTCTTCATTAGGATTGAAGCTGACTTTCTCTTCATCTGACCAATTTTACCCCAAAATCTATTCCTTCTTCATGAAATAATGTGCCACTATATCATCTAAAGAACGATCCATTTGAGCAGGTGTTGACCTCATTTTCGGGATGAGCTCTCAACACCTCCATCTTAGGCTTAGGATTCCTCTTAGACTTTAAGAGTTCCTTATTCTTAAGACACATCTAGTGATTAGGTGGATACTCAAACCTAGCCCTAAAAGACTTAGAAAAGTTCTCCATAGGAATAGGTCATGCCTTAGGGGTATTAGGAAAATTGCCTACCCTTAGCTTGAACCATTCCTCACTTTCCTTACCTTCAAGTCAAAACTCCAAATCAATTCTATTTGATTTTCTACAAACTCAAATCAATTCCATGATTAAAATCCATGATTGAAACCCATAATCTAAAGCCATCAAAAATTTCCAAGTCCAAATTTTTCTTAAGTCCCTTTAACTTTCCATTAAAGGACTTAATCAAAATCATGATTCAAACCTATTCAAATCTTTGAGATTTTCTCATGACCCATTTTATATTCTCATTTATATTCTCATATATAAATGAAATATAAATACAAACCCATCAAATCAAACTCAAAATTCTAAATCAACTTATGAAAATTTTCTTAAGTCCCTTTAATTTTCCATTAAAGGACTTAGCCAAAATCAATCCTAAACCTTGATCAAGCCTATTCAAACCCTTGATGTTTTCTCAAAACTATTTATATTCTCATATATAAATGAAATATAAATATAAATCTATCAAATCAAAGGCAAAAATTAAATTCCAAATTTATAATCCTTGAAATTCCCTTAAATCCCTTAATTTCCCATTAATGGATTTAACTTAAACCTTGATCAAACCTATTGAAACTCATGTGATTTTCTCAAAACTTATTTATATTCTGATTGATATTCTCATATATAAATGAAATATAAATATAAATCAATCAAATCCAATTCAAAAATTAAATTTCAAATTAAAAAATTGCTTTAAATCCTTTAAATTCCCTTTAATGGATTTAACCTAAATCATGATTAAACTCTTTCAAATTCTTGAAATTTTCTCATGATAAATTTATATTCTCATTTATATTCACATATATAAATGAAATATAAATTCAAACAATCAAAACCTATTCCAAAAATCAAACTCAAATCCATTCAAAATCCAATCAAAGCCTTTCAAGTCAAAATCTTGAACTTAGCCAAATCACTTTCAAATCAAGCAAAACCCTTGATTTTCTCTCATGGTTCAATCAACCCTACAATCATGAGCTCATATATAAATCCAAACCTCAATCAAACAATCAAAACCCAAATAAAAAAAAAACCCAAAACCCTTCCATATTCTTCCTTTGAATATGAAATTTTCAAATAGATCAACACACATTTGACTTTAAACCACTTGTAAATGGATTTATATTTCAATCATAAGTCCAGATACAAGATCAATCAACTTTGAATCAAGCTTTGACCAAGCCATTTGACCCACTTAGGCTCACTTGACCCAAAGTGACCTAAAGTATATGCCAACTTTTGATCCTAACCAGTTGGATTGAACCAAACTCATATATCCCTCTCATCATGATCAACAATCATCATGGGATGATCAATCAATCAAATTGGGTCAAACTAAGTCAAACCTAAGGGTTGACCAAGTCAACACTTAGCCCAAAATGAAATCTAACATAGCCAAATTTCACCATAGGCCAAATTGATTGAAACCATTGATCTAAGTTCACTCATGACCTATGTTTGAACTTGATCAAGCCAACATTTAAGCCTAAACCAGCCCAATTGTACGTGACCCAAGTTGACCCAACTTGACCTAAAAATTTAAAATGTGTCAAAACTTGATCTAAGCCAAATTGACTCAAACCAATGGGTCAAGTTCATTCCAAATCACTTGTTGAACTTGACCAAAGCCTCAATTGGCCAACTAAACCTATGCTAGCCCAATTGAACTTAGACCCAACATGACCTAAAATGTTGAGCCAAAAACCAAAATTGATTGGAAACAAAGATACCAATCTACTCCATATGACTCCCCTAACCTACACCAATCCTTGACCTACCTCAAATAGGTCAAACAGGTCAAATGGGTCAACTTGACCCATTTGACCTAAGTGAAGTCATGTGAGCCAAAACTAAATATAAACCAAATTGAATCAAACCAAAGCAACCAAAACATTTCAAATAGTCATACCAACTTGATCGAACCCTTGGTTTGACCCAATTTTACTTATTGGTCAACTTGACCTAAGTTGACCCATTTTGACCTAAATGGGTCAACATGAGCCAAACCCTATCAAATGGATTCCAAATCCAATGAAACTTGGCCAAACTAAGTTTCTCCACATACCTAACATGTCCAAAGTGAAAATAGCAAGATTACTATCCTACCCCTAGGCCATAGAATAAATTTTAGCCTAACCCATGGGTATTTTAGTCATACACTCTTCACAAACACTTGAGGCTTTCCTAAAAGCTCAAGGGGACTTAGTGATGAATGGTGCAACCAACCCAATGGGTTTGGGTCAGTCCATTTGGTCCATAGACCAAACCCGACCACCTAGCCTCAAATTGAAATTTCAAATTCCCTCTTAAGCTCAAATTCAGCACATGGGAAGTTGGCAATCCATTCCTTGGATCAAATCGACCATGTGCACACTTAAAACCACCTAAACAACCTAAAAAATCTCATTAATTAGATCAAAATGGCAAAGGATGGTTTGGCCATCCGATTACCATAGGGGGAGATCTACTCCCCTTAATTCAATGAAATTGGAATACACTCACTGTTGATTGGAGCCTAGGAACCCAGAGCAACCACCTCGGAGCATTCCTAAGATTCTTAAATAGGATTTGAATTCCCTAATTCTCTCTTTTGCAGAGTGCAAAATAAGGGAGCTCAATCCATTAGCCAACTTCCTCCATACTTGATCTCCATCCAATTTCCCTTGCACTACATCGAGGGTCAAGTCAAACTTTCCCAAGCTCGATTGAAGTTCCCACGAAGAGCTCAAGGATCAAAGCCAAAGCCCAAGTGAAGTGGTGTTGGTCACCCATTGATGCACTCAACCCCAAGGCTTAGGAATTTCAAGGCTTTCTCCACTGAAGCTACCTCATTGAGCTCGAGCGTCGGTGATCACCTCCGGCGAGGTATGTAATTTTTTTGACCACTTAGCTTGATAGGTGTTGGTCCTCTATGAAAGAAATGTTCATGGAATGAGTAATCAACGTAGGTTGGTAATTATGCTTAGATGGTGTGGGTTGATTTTGTATGATTCCATGCTAGATCGCCTGATCTCCTTTAGATCATGGATGATCTCCATTGATCCTCAGGGAAGAACTTGGCTCATCTCAGCCATCCATCTGCACATTTTAGATGGACAACTGAGATTATTTAGCACGTTTAGTAAATCCATCATCCTTTTAAAACTGTGGGTGAATCCTTAGCCATCCGATCTTTGATCGGATGGCCAAGGATATTAGCACGTGCACCACTGCCGCCATTTGGAATGTGACATTTAAGTCACACCCTCAGATGAATGTAAGCACGACCACCACGTTGCCATGAGCTGAGGATTAAGTAGAGATTAGTTAAATGCCTTATTAATTCCTAATTAATGAATAGAACATCTAAAATTCATAACTCTTCATAGAAAAATCAAAAAAATAAAAGGAAAAATGCTATGGAAAGATAATTTCATCTAGAATATTTTAAAATGGTTTCAATAGATTTTGAATTACTCTTTTCTCTAAATTTAAGTTTCTTTGGGAATTTTAATTAGCTAATTATCCTTTAATTAGGTCATCAATTGATCTCAAATTTCTAGAGTTCATTTTAAAGGATGACCTTTTCCTTCCCTAATTTTCTTGAGATTTATTGATAGTTTAATTGGGGAAATTACTATTTCATTCCCTAATTACCCCTTTCATGTAATTAAGGGTAATTAAGGTGTGATTAGTGGACTTACCCTATGATTAGGTTTGATTAAGGTCAGATCCAGTGAGTAAGGCATTTATGGAATAAATTTGGGGCATTTCCCCTAAGCTATTCCCTAAACCCCTTTTCTCTCCTTAATAATTAAGGGTTAACTCATTAATTATCCCTTTAATCAATTTTTAAAAATTCTAAAAAGTTCCAAAACTTAATTAATTTACCTTAGGTAGATACTTAGGTTTTTAATAATCCAATTTTAATTAAGGCAATTAAAACTCAATTCACATGTGTGAAAAGGTGTTTTAAAAGTACTTAAAACTAAAATTAAATTAATTACATTAGGCCTTTTTATTATTAGGTGCATTATAAATTTAAATACCTTGTGGGTTTTATATCATCTCATTGGCTTAAAATTAGTTGTTTAATTTTTCTAAGGAGGTGTAGGTAAGGGTTAATTAAGCCACTTAATTCATAACCTAATCAACACATAAAATGGATTTAATTGTTTAAAAATTAAACAAAAATATCAAACACATGTGGGAATGGGTTAGGAAGCAAACTCATCTCACCTTTTCAAAAATAAATCAAACTTCAAACTAAACAAAATCATTTTGAATTTCACTTTGATTTGTTCTCTTATTCTATAAGAATGTCTTTAGGATTTAGGTGAAGTGAGTTTTTTTACATGATTTCATTACTTTGGATCTTTCTCAACATGTTAAGTTGTATTTCATGTGATTTCATGCATTCATAATATCATATTTCAAATTCTAAAATGAAATTTTTTATGTCAAATGTGCATGTGTTGGCTAAAGTAAAATAGAGTGGCTATTATCACTAAAAAAATCCAAATAATTTTCAAAAATTATAAATGAAATATCAAACCTAAAAGTATGCTACTTATAATTTAATTATAATCTTGCATGTGAAATATTATAAAGGTATGCTTAGTATAGGTTTCCTTTCTTTCCTATGTTGGTATAGTTTTGAATAGAAATTTTGGTGAGATATAAGGTTCATTTGAAAAGGACCTAATGCTCACCTAATTTCATATCCTATTCATCCCTATGTTACTATCTAAGAAGGGTTACCTACACTTACATCCATAAATTGCATAAACAAAATAAATCTATTAAACAACTTTTGCATATTCCTTTTCCATTTCATTTCTTTTATATACATTTTTGTACATAAGGAAAGTGGTATATTAGTCTAGACAACCCCGAGGTTGTGAGGCTTTAAGTATCCCTAAGTAGGTATTGTACCTTATACCTCTGGTTAATAATGGCACTATACTCACTTATGCCTTTCTTACTTTCATGTATGTATGTGAAATTTTGGATAAGGAAAACCTTTTCTACTTAAGAAAAATCATACATATTCAACTTCTAAATTTTCTTAAATGGATTACTTAGCATGCATCATAGAGTGTGTTAACTCTCATTTACATGTATAGATATGCTTAGGGTCCATCGATATGCATGTTATATATGTTGGGAAAGAGGTGAAGTAATGTGTGTTATGTGAATTTTGATTCATTTTATTTAATCTTAAAATGCCTTTCATTTTGAATGGATTTGTTTAGAGTTTATCTAAGATTAAAATTAATCAAAAGATTTAATAAAAACATTCACCTAAATAAAACTAAAATATTAACCTACTTTAGAAAATTACTTAAGGTTAGGGAAGGAAAGAGAAGTTCTCTTCTCTTTCCCTCTCTTCATAATTTAGTAATTAATTGTAGGATCCACTTAAACCAAATCAAAACATGAAATAAAATCAACCCAAAACACTTAAACAACTTAAATGAAACTCTCCTCTAAGTTGAACATGTTCTTCACACTTAGAAAATTTAAACCTAAAGTCATAACTAAGCATACCTAACAAGCCTTCAAAGCACACACATTAGCCTAAGTCATGACTTCTAGCCTTAGGTTAGGTTGGTGCATGGTTTGATGTTTGTTTTGTTTTGTTATATATGTTTTAAACTGGATGTTAGGGTGTATGCTCATAGAATGAATGGTAGGACATTCTTAGTCTAACTATTCTTTTCTGTAGGGGATTGTGCTTAAGGGGCGCTATCATAAATAAAAATATAAATGCTTTTGCTTGCGGTGCTTTTATACTAAGCATAATCCAAAGGCAGGACTTAGTCACCCATGTGGGGTGATAAGTCCAATATACATGCTTGGGATTTGTGTGATGTGATTTAACTAACCTTTATTTTGCAGGTATTAGTTAGATTTCTACTTTTCCTTTTCATGTAAAAATTTGTATAAGTAGGATTTTGGAATGATTTGTTATGGGGATTAGGATGAGCATTGGTCATAAGATCTTATCTTATGCACCATGTAAAGCCTTGGAACATCCACCTTCTAACCTTCCAAAAGGGGAACCAAAAGAAGAAAGAAGAAGAAGAAAGAAGAAAAGAAGAAAGAATAGTAAAGCTTGAAGACTCCCATAATAATGAATTCCTTTGATTAAATTGTAATTTAATTCATTTGTAATTTGAGTTGTATAAGTACAGAGCTCGGCTACCTACATTTGATATTTTTGGGTTTGTGTGGTGGTGCCCAACCACAACGACCATTTATTCCTTTTGTGATTAGCTTTATAAATTGATTGATGATTTGTTTAGCTTTTGCATTAAGTGGCATGATTTTCCTAGTTTCTTTCTTTCTTTATGTATGGCTTGGATATGGATTAGGCTCTTTAGGGAAAAATAAATCTTTTACCCAACTTAACAACTCAAATAAAAATTAAACAATTCATAACCTCACCTAAAGCTTAGGATTAAATTCAAGATAAAAGAACTAACAACCCCTTAGCTGGATGAGCATTTCTTTATAATATCATGCACAAATGCATCTTATTTCACTCTTGATTGGAGGGCTTCCACCTTTGCTAGAGAACCCGACTTGACCTTTGAGGGCCATGGTGGAAACTCACCTCCTCCCTTCTCGCTGAGTTTGGCCAATAATCTGATTTCTCATGCATTAGTCATAAAAAAAATTTCTATAGCCTGAGTCAAAAAAATTGTCCAAAAAAATGAAATAAAATGAAATTTAAATTGTATTAGATTTAGGTCATTTGAAGCATGTCCCTTTACATGATCTAGTCTCTTTAGGGAGTGAGTTTAAGGACTTAGTCTCTTTCTAAATAATAACAGCCTAGTTATCTTGCATAAGCATAAAGACTTGCCTACATGTATTTAAAATTATAGGAGGAGTTAGTTGGTGACCACCCCCGGGTGGTTATTAGTCTAAGCTGTCGGTGGTTTGTCCTCTCTTATGGAGGCAAACTAGATACCAACTTTTCACCTTAGATTTAGGTTGTGCTTCCGGCCCTCATCGAAGCTCCCTAGATTTAGGTTCTGAGGTTGCTTCTCCCCTTTGTGGGCCATAAGCATAATTCCTCACCACTTAGGCATTTCCTTAATCTTATGCTAAGGAATCTTAAGTCCTAAATTTCTAATGAAAAATGCAACTCAAACAAACTAAATCAATTTCTAAAATATAAAGCTAAACTATAGGATAGTCTGAAATGCTCGCTAGGTTTCCTAGCATCATGGGCATCTCCTACTTATTTCCCATTTTGGCATCGATAATAACTCCCTCTTTTGATCAATTCCACTTGATCTTGCAAACATAAAACCAATCGATTGATAGTCCTTTCCTATTGAAATCTTCAAAGACAGTGATCATTTACCTTAATCGAGAGTTTTCCTAAGGGATCCCATCCCTTAGGGTAATTAACTATGGTGCTTGCCCTATAGGGAACTTAACAAACGATTTAAAATAAACCCTTTTAGTTTTCATGTAAAGTAGGGAAGAATCTCAAGTACATATATGACCCATCATCTTAGGAGTCCTTATTGGTGATTAGGTCCATTAAAGGGCAGTGACTTCTATCTTTTGAGATAGTACATTATTTCCTTGATGACGTACTCGATCACCTGAATATGTACATCTGAGGATCTGCATGGCATCCTAAAAAGATGAATTGCTATAAGGTCTCCTATTTTCTCACCATAGATTTGAAAGGCGGCTCCCTAATAGGAATTTATTCTAGCAACAGTAAGTACAAATAATCTAGCCTGACTGGTGTGATCACTATCTTGCACTGAGAGGCACCAAACCTCGCCTGTCACTGGAGAGTCAATCCTATGTGGACTATACTCGCTAGATGAATGACATTCCTGACTACAACTAGCTATGAGAGGGGTAACAATTCTATGATGTTCCACTATAACTGATGTAGTTGGACTATCATATGCCATCTCTGAAATAACTATCACCATCTCCACATTCTACTGTACTAGCGGAGTTAGTGAAGGGACGACCATAATGCTTCAGGGTTGCTACTCCTTCCGCACCACCACTAGGGCAGAAGGTCGAACAGGAGAGCTTAGCCTTGCCATAATAGGTGGTGTAGAAGGGGTAGGATCCATTGGCCATATCCGGATCACCAACGTGCGCTTCTCGCTATATATGGCCTTCATGGCCTTAGATGGAACTGGAGATGCCGTAACCTGGGCTGGTGATGGCGGATGAGGGGTAAAGTGGTGTGGTGGAGACACCACCGACTCTTTATGTACAAGAGCTACCCTCCTATGATGACTAGTCCCAGTAAGAAGGATGCTGTCGGTATGGTCGGTGAGGGTAGTGCACTGAGCTAGAAAATCGTGGAAGCTACCGTAGTGAACCTCCATCTCTCCCTACTTGTGATGTGTGTTGTATGGGCCTCGTGCCCTCTCCCTAATGGATATTCTTCCCACTATGGGGATGATGGATTGGAGATCAACGAGCTCAGACTCACGAGTCCATAAGCTCGCCTACGCATAAAAGGCAGATCAAAGGCGATGACCTCCTACTCACGTAATTCTGGCGATCTGCACCATTGAGGAGGTGATGAGAATCTTTCTAACATCCTCTTTTCGACCCAGGATGGAATTGGTTTCTTTGTAAGTGGTGAAGTAACAACAGGAACTCATCCACATTGAATATCACTCTATCTCTCCATCACGGTGTGGTACTTGATCATGCGGTTCTTATTCCTATCTTGTGTCAGGTAGGATGGGAGAGCTAGACCCATACTCAAAAGTAGGGGAGCCAAGCCATGGGAGCCTTACCCTTAGAGAGTACAAGATGAGAGGGTCGCTCACTTGGGGTAGCATGAGAAACTCAGATGAAATTAGGGTTGGTATTGCTACTGGTGCTTTTCAAAGCTTGTGGGCCGCTTTCCTCTTCAATGAGGAGATGTCGAGTTGAAGACAATCGATGATCGACACGGTCACCATGGTCCTCTTGTGAGTGAGGAGTGCCCTCACATGTAATCCTAGCTCCCTCAAATCCCCTACCAAAGTGGATCAGATGTGTATGGTCCAGTCAGGGGAAGTTGGCTTGGTCCAAAGCTAAATCCATACCATGGGGGAAGGTGAAATGTACTTCTGTGAACTGACCATTTTAGATAAAAAAAAAGTAGAAGACTTAAAGCGACTTTATCTTTGCACAAAGTAAGAATCGCAATAGGAAATGAGTTTGTATTCTATTTTATAGATTTTTTTGAATTTTGAATTTGAAAATTTGAACCCACATCCAACAACTTGGAAGTGTTAAGTGGGGTTCAAATAGATTTGAAAGATTGATTGAAAGAGGGAATATGAATCCAACTTCAACAAATGTGGGCATATTGAAATATGGATTATAATATTTTAAGAAGGATGCTTCCATAGGTTCATGTTTGTTTGAATTTAGATTTTCTTTTGATTTGAGGACCCTTTCCTTTAACAAATTTGGGTATGTTAAAGTAAGGGTGATTTTGTTTTTGTTTGATTGAATTTGGAATTTCACTTACTTAGCAAATTTGGGTATGCTAAGTGAAGTATTTGAAAGTGATTATTTTTTTTGTGAATTTTTATTTTGATTTTGGAAATTTGGAATTCTCACTTAGAAAATTTAGGTATGCTATGTGAAGAATCCAAGTGTGTTTTGTTTTATTTTTGAAAATAGGATTCTTAGAAAATTTAAGTATGCTAAGAAAACCCTAAGTGTTTCATTTGTTTTTGGATGTTTTGATTTTTGAAAAAGTAGGATCCTTAACAAATTTAGGTATGCTAAGGAAATCCTAAGTGTTTAATTTTTTTTTTTGATTTGATTGAAAGTGGAGACTTTACTTTAGCAAATTTGGTATGCTAAAGATGAAGTCCCACTTAGTTTTGAAAAAAGAAAATTTCACTTAGCAAATTTGATATGCTAAATGAAAATCCAAAAGTTGTGTTCAAAATTTTTGATTAGTTTTGGTTTTGAAAATGTAAACTTCTCCTTATCAAATTTGGTATGCTAAGGAAAGAGGTTTCAAAGGTGCTTGAAGATTTTTGGTTTTGATTTTGGAGACTTTACTTAGAAAATTTGGTATGCTAAGGATGAAGTTCCAAATAAGTTTGAAAATTTTTTGATTTTGGGTATGGTGACTTCACTTAGCAAATTTGAATATGCTAAAAATGAAGTTCCAAAGTTGTTTGACAATTTTTGGATTTTTGGTTTGGAAACTTTACTCAGTAAATTTGAGTATGCTAAGTGAAGTTGCAAAATGTGTTTAAAATTTTGATTTTTTAGTTTAGAAACTTTACTTAGCAAATTTGAGTATGCTAAATGAAGTTCCAAAATGTGTTTGAATTTTTTTTATTTTGAATTTGGAGACTTAAAAATTTGAGTATGCTAAATGAAGTTCCAAAATGTGTTTGAAAATTTTGAGTTTTGAATTTGGAGACTTCACTTAGCAAATGTATCTAAATGAAGTTCCAAATGTGTTTGAATTTTGAAAAATATGATTGTTAAGTTTCAATTTTTGAAAAGAGGACTTCCATTCAACAAATTTGGGTATGTAGGAATGGAGGTCAATCTTATTTTTGCAAATGTGAAGATTTTTATTTTGTGTGTGATTATTGCTTTTTGTAAGGGAGGAATTCCAACCTAATCATCTATGAGATATGTTTAAGTGAGATTTGTAGAATGATGTTATTTTTAGTTTGGAATGAAATCTTTATTTAATAAATTTGAGTATATTAAATGAAGATGTTCACATATGCTTTTGGAAAATTTAATTTTATTTGAAAATGAAACTCTCATTCAATAGGTGTGAGTGTATTGAAAGAAAAGGTTCATGTGTACTTTTGAAAACTTTTATGATGATTTTGATTTTGTAAAGATGATTGTTCATTTTATTTTGAAAATGGAATCTTCATCAAAGTGAATTGAAAGTAGATGTTCATTTGTGGTTTTGGAAAAGATTGTTAGTTTTATTTTTGAAAATTCTACATGTAATAATTATGAGAATTGTTAAATGAGGGTAATAAAATTTTGTGGAAAATATTTTATTAAGTGCATTTTGAAAGAGTGCTTTTGAAAAGCAAAGTTCTTATGGAAAATTTATTCTTTTATTATTTTTAGAATGAACTTTTCCTTATCATAAAAATGATAAGGTGGAAGTCTTTAAATATTTTTTTTATTTAGATCTTTTAATTTTTTTTGTTGGAGAACCACGGGGTTTTAAGACCAACAGTGCGTCCTAAAACCTAAAGATGTTGGCTAACTTAACTTAAGGATGAAATGAGCTAAGTGTCTGGAAAGAAAGATAGTCTCGATTCATACCAAAGTACAAACCCACTATATGAAGACAATGATCATTTACCAAAGATGGAGAGAGGATCCATCCCAGTAGTAGAAAATCCATGGTGAAAATTTTACATATAGTCACCTTCAAATCTGTTGGTTATAAGGATAAGGCAAGAATATAAAAATTCATCAGTTTAGGATGCCACACAGATCCACAGATGTGCTTATTTAGTTGATCGAGTACATCATCAAGGAATAATGTACTATCTCGAAAGACAGAAGTCACTACCCTTTAATGGACCTAATCACCTCAATAAGGACTCTTAAGGATGATGGGTCTGCATATGTACTAGAGATTCTTCCCCTACTTTACATAGAAAAGTAAAGTTTATTTTAAAAGTTCATAAGTTCCTTATAGGGGGCCCCATAGTTAATTACATCCTAAGGGGAGATCCCTTGTATACTCGATTAAGGTAAATGATCTTCAAAGATTTCAATAGGAAAGGACTCAATCAATTAGTTTATTTTTTTGAAGATCAAATGGGATTGATCAAAGAGGGGAGTTATTATTGAAGCCAAAAGAAAGATAAGTAGGAGATGCCCCGATGCTAGGAAACCTGAGCATCTCAAACTTTCTATGGTTGGGCTTTACATTTTTGAAATTGATTTAATTTGTTTGAGTTGAATTTTTCATTAGAAATTTAGGACTTATGATTCCATAACACAAGATTATGGAAATGCCTAAGAGGTGAGGATTTAAGCTTATGGCCCACAAAGGGAGAAGCAACCTCAAAACCTAAATCTAGGGAGCTTTGGCGAGGGCTGAAAGCACAATCTAAATCTAAAGAGATAATGTGTATTTTGTTTTCCTCCATAAGGGAGGACGAACCACCCAACTGTTTGGACTGACAACCGCCTAGGGGTGGCTGCGAATTAACTCATCCTATGATTTTAAATTCATGTAGGCAAATCTTATTCTTATGCAAGATAGCTAGGCTCTTATTTATTTAGAAAGAGACTACATCCTTAAACTTACTCTCTAAAGGGACTAGATCATGTAGGGACATGCTTCAAATGACCTAAATCTAATGCAATTCAAATTTCATTTTATTTTCATTTTTGGACAATTTTTTTGACTCGGGATAATAGTATTCATATGCCTAATGCATGAGAAATAAAGTTATTGGCCAAAATCAGTGAGAAGGGAGCAGGTGTGTTTCCACCATGGCTCTCAAAGGTCAAGCCAAGTTCTCTAGCAAAGGTGGAAGCCCTCAATCAAGAGTGAAATAAGATGTTGTGCATGATATTGTTAAAGAAATACTCATCATAAGGTTGCTAATTCTTTTATCTTGATTTTAAACTAAACTTTAGGTGAGGTTATGAATTCTTTATTTTTAATTTTGAGTTGTTAAGTTTGGTAAAATATTTATTTTTTCCTAAAGAGCCTAATCCACATCCAAGCCATTCATAAAGCAATGAAGAAACTAGGAAAAACATGCCACTTAATGCACAAGCTAAACAAATCATCAATCAATTTATAAAGCTAATTGAAAAAAAGAATAAGAGGCCATTGTGGTGGGGCACCACCACAAAAAATAAATTAAATTGTACCCTTATTCAACCAGATTACAAATGAATTAAATTATAATTACAAGGAATTCATTGTTATGGGGTCTTCAAGCTTCATTTCTTCTTTCTTCTTCTTCTTTCTTCTTTGGTTCTTCTTCTTTGGTTCCTTACGGATGGTTGGATGCTCCAAGGCTTTACATGGTGCATAAGATAGGATCTTATGACCAATGCTCATCCTAATCCCCATAATAATCATTCCAAAATCCTAATTGCACAAATTTACATGAAAAGGAAAAGTGGAAATCTAACTAACACCTTCAAGACAAAGATTAGCTAAAAAAACAAATCCCAAGCATGTATATTGGACTTATCACCCACACACATGGTGACTAAGTCCACTTATTATTATTCTTATGTGTATAAGCACCTGGCATTTATATTTTTATTTATGATAGCACTTAAGCATAATCCCACAGAAAATAATGGTTAGACTAAGATCTACCATTCATTCTATGGGCATACACCAACATCCAGTCTAAAACATGTATCACAAAATAAAACAAACATCAAACCATGCACCGTCCTAACCTAAAGCTAGAAGTGGTGACTTAGGCGAATGTTTGTGCTTTGAAGGTTTGTGTGGTATGCTTAGCTATGGCTTTAAGTTTAAATTTTCTAAGTATGAAAACATGTTCAACTTAGAGGAGGGTTTCATTTAAGTTTCTTAATTGCATTGGGTTGATTTTATTTCATGTTTTGATCAAGTTCAAGTGAATCCTAGTTACTAAGTTATAAAGAGGAAAGAGAAGAGAACTTCTCTTTCCTTCCTATGTAATTTCTAAAGTAGATTCACATTTTAGTTTATTTAATGAATATTTTGATTAAGTGTTTTAATTAATCCTATGTTTAGATGAACTCTAAACAAACCTATTCAAAAAGAAATGTATTTTAATTAATCCTAAGTTTAAATAAAATGACCCAAATTCATAAAACATACATATCTTCATTTTATTTCCCAACATGTATAACATGCATATTTGTGAGTCCTAAGCATATCAGTACATACAAATGAGAATATTTAACACAATTTATGATGCATACTAAATAATCCATTTAAGGAAATTTGGATGTTTAATATGCATGAATTTATTTAAGTAGAAAAGGGTTTCTTATCCAATCTTCATATGAACACATGAAAGTAAGAAAGGAATAAGTGAGT
This sequence comes from Cymbidium sinense, assembly GCA_021442155.1. Classification (NCBI taxonomy): domain Eukaryota; kingdom Viridiplantae; phylum Streptophyta; class Magnoliopsida; order Asparagales; family Orchidaceae; genus Cymbidium; species Cymbidium sinense. The sequence goes on along the minus strand of CM038214.1, from coordinate 276,562,443 downwards.
ACAGTGCCATTGTTGACTAGAAGTGTAAGGTACAAGACCTACTTAGGGCTACTTAAAGCTTGTAACCTCGGGGTTGTCTAGACTAATATACCACTTTCCTTAAATACAAACATGAGTACAAAAGAAATAAATTGGAAAGAAAGAATGCAAAGGTTGTTTTAACTGATTCATTTTGTTTATGCAATTTATGTGTGCAAGCATAGGAAACCCTTCTTAAGTGATAGCATAGGAATGAGTATGATATGAAATTAGGTAAGTGTTAAGTTCTTTTCAATTGAACCATACATCTTACCAACTCCTATTCAAAACTACTAACATGATAAAGGAAATATCTATGCTAAGCACATCCTTATATTTTCTTCACATGCAAGCTTATAATTAAAATATAAGTAGCACACTTTCAGATTTGATAATTGATTTATATGTTTTGAAAATAATTTGAATTTAGTAGTGATAATAGCCACTCATATTTCTACTTTAGCCAACACATGCAAATTTGACATAAAGTAAACAATTTCATTTTTAAATTTGAATTTGAAAAATATGGATGTATGAAACCACATGACATACAAATTTAACATGTTGGGGAAAGAATCAAAGCAATGAAAGCATGTAAACACATTCACTTTAATTAAATCCTAAAGACATTCTTATGGAATAAGAAGGCTTAAAATAAATCAAAGTTAATTCAATGTGATTTTTGTTTGATCTTAAGTTTGATTTAATTTTGAAAATGTGAGTTGAGTTTTCTATTCCTAACCCATTCCACATGTGTTTGATATTTTTGTTTAATTTTTAGATGATTAGATTTATTTTAAGTTTTGATTAGGTTAAGGTATAAATTAAACAAACTAATTAACCCTTACCTATACCATCTTAGTATAATTAACCAAATAATTATGAGCCGATGAGATGACATAAAAACTCACAAAGAATTTTAACTTGCAATGCACCTAGGAAGAAAAGGGCCTAATGCAATTTGGCTCATGATTAATGGTTAATTAAGCTAAGGGGTTTAGCTTAAGTAATTTCAAAACACACCTTCATGCATATGAATTGGGTTTTGATTTCCTCAATTGAACTTAGGATATTAAACACCTAAGCATCTACCCAAAGTAGATTAATTAAGTTCTAGAAGGTTTTAGAATTTTTAGAAATTAATTAAAGGGGTAATTAATGAATTAACCCTTAATTAAGAGAGGATTAAGGAAAGAAAATGGGGTTTAGGGAATGGCTTAGGGGAAATGCCCAAAAATTATTCCCTAAATCTCCTATCCACTATATCTAACCTTAATCAATCTTAATAATGGATTAAAAACACTAATCCAAACCCTAATTATTCTTAATTACATAAGGAGGGAGATTAAGAAACATATTTTAATTCCCCAGTTAAGCCTTAAATAAATCCCAAGAAAATTAGGGGTAGTGGACATCCCTAAAATGTACCCAAGTTTAATTCAGAGGATTAATTAAGTAATTAGCAAAATAAAATTTCCATTAAAACCTAAAACCAGAGAAAAGGATAATTCAAAATCCATTGAAATCATTTTAAAAATATTTTAGGTTGAATTATGTTTCCATAGAATTTTACCTCATATTTTTCTAAATTTTATTGAGAGAGATATGAATTTTTGAAGATCAGGAGATCAATTAAAATTAATTAAATCCCTAACTAATCTCAGCTCATGCGACACCACGTGCAGTCGTAGCTTTACACACGTCATCGTGGGGCTCACTTAAACATCACATTAGGGTGGCGGTGTGGCGGCGGGATGCGCTTTGATCCCTACCATTTGATCAAGGATTAAATGGCCAGGGATCATCCTGCGGTTTTAAAAGGGATAATTCATTTCTAAAACATAGGATTAATTGTGGTCATCAATCCAAAATGCATGGATGGATGACCAGGATCACCCTAGTTCTTCCCTTATGCTCAATAGAGAGGGTCCATGATCTAAGGGAAGATCTATGCTCGTTTGAGCTCAGATTGGAATGAGACATTACCCACACCATCTAAAGCAAATGAGAAGCCTATCCAATGGTGGATTTCTTATGACATGAAAATTGCTTTCACAACAGACCAACACCCCCTAAGCTAAGCAGACAAAAAATTCCATACCTCACTGGTGCTCGAGCTCGATGAGGTAGCTTGGTGGAGGAAGCCGTTGAAGGTTTCAAGCCTTGGGGTTGAGTGGATCTCCCTATGGACCAACACCACTTCAGCTTGCTTACAGCTTTGATCCAATTCCACCTCTCCTTGCCTTGGGAACTCGAATGAGAGCTTGGGTGCACTCGAATTGATCCTCTGAGGGAGTGTGCAAGAGGAATTGGAATGGATTTGAGTATAGAAAAAGTTGAAGATTCAAAGGAGCTCCCGTGTTTTCCAAAGAACAAAATTGAGAAATACACTTTTCAAATCCCTCTTAGGAAGCTTAGGATGGCTCTCACATCTTTCCCCAACACTCAGAGGCTTCAATGTGGGAATGATCATTTCAAATTGAATTAGGGGGAGTATATCTCCCCCTATGGCAATCAGATGGCCGACACCTCCCTTACCATTTTGATCTAATTGACCACATTGGAGGGGTTGTTTGATCTATTTAGAGTTGGCACATGGTTGGTTTGAGGTCTTGAGTGGATTACTAATCTCCCATGTGCATAAAATTGAGTGGAAGGAGGATTTTGAATTGGCCAAATTGAGCAAGGGGGTCGGGTTTGGCCTTGGGTCCATTTGGTAGCAAACCCATTGGGTTCAGTGCTATGCTTCATTGGGTCCATTGAGCTATTAGGAAAGCATCAAGTTGATATGAAGAGGGTATGACTAAATTACTCATAGATTAGTCCATAATTTATTCTATGGCCTAGGGTAGGATGGTCATTTGGTTAATTTTTTAATTTGGATATGTTGGGTATGTGGAGAAACTAGGTTTGGCCAAGTTTCATAAGATTTGGAATTCATTTGATAAGGTTTGGCTCATGTTGACCCATTTAGGTCAAAATGGGTCAACTTGGGTCAACTTGACCAATTGGCCAAATTGTGTCAAACCAAGGGTTGGGTCAAGCTCATACAACCATTTGAAATTTTTTGGTAGCTTTGGTTTGGTTCAATTTGGATTAGTTTTAAATTTGGCTCATATGACTTCATTTAGGTCAAATGGGTCAAGTTGACCTATTTGACCCATTTGACCTATTTGGGCTAGGTCATGGGTAGGTTTAGGTTTGGTTAGTCATATGGAGTGGATTGGTATTTTTTCCAATCAATTTTGATTAAGTTTGAATTTGGCTCAACATTTTAGGTCAAGTTGGGTCTAAGGTCAATTAGCTAGGTTAGGCTTTGGCCAATTGATGCTTTGGTCAGTTCAACAAGTGATTTGGAATGAAGACACATTGGTTTGAATTAATTTGGCCTATGATGGAATTTGGTTATGTTAGGTTTCATTTTGGGCTAAGTGTTGACTTGGTCAACCCTTAGGTTTGACTTGGTTTGACCCAAATTGATTGATTAATCATCCATGATGATTGTTGATCATGATGAGAGGTATAGGTGAGTTTGATTCAATCCAATTTGGTTAGATTAGAATTTAGCTCATTAGGTCACTTTGGGTCAAGTGAGCCGTGAAATAAGTGGGTCAAATGGCTTGAGCTTTGGATTGAACTTGCATATGGACTTATGATTGAAATATAAATCCATTTGCAAGTGGTTAGAAGTCAATTGGGTTTAGATCCATTTGACAATTTCATATTCAAAGGAAGAATATGAAAGGATTTAGGTTTGATTTTGAATTAGATTTTGATTTGGTGATTGAAGTGCATTTATATTTGGATTCATGATTGTAGGGTTGATTGAATCATGAAGGAAAATCAAGAGTTTGGCGATTTGAAATTGATTGGCTAAGTTCAAGATTTTGACTTGAAAGGCTTAGGTTAGATTTTGAATAGATTTGAGTTTGATTTTTGGAATTGGTTTTGATTGTTAGAATTTATATTTCATTTATATATGTGAATATAAATAAGAATAAAAATGGATCATGAGAAAATTTCATGGATTTGAAGTGGTTTGATCATGATTTAGGCTAAGTCCTAAATTTTAAAGGACTTAAGAAATTTTTGGAGTTTGAAGATTGAATTTGTGAATTGGGTTTGATTGATTTATATTTATATTTCATTTATATATGTGAATATAAATGAGAATATAAATGAGTTTTGAAAGAATATCATGAATTTGAATTTATTTGATCATGATTTAGGTTATGTCCTCAAGGGAGAACTTAAAAGACGTTGAAAATTTCCTGAATTGATTTTGAGTTTTGAGTTTAGTTTGATTGGTTTGAATCTATATTTCATTTATATATGTGAATATAAATGAGAATATAAATTAATTATGAGAAAATCTTATGAGTTTGAATTGGTTTGATCATGATTTAGGTTAAGTCCTTAAAGGCAAATTTAAGGACTTAGGAAATTTTTGGATTTAGGAATTTCATTCATGAGTTTCAATCATGGATTTCAATTATGAATTTCAATCACATGGAGTTGATTTGAGTTTGGAGAAAATCAAATAAGATTGATTTGGAGTTTGACTTGAAGGAAGGAAGGTGAAGAATGGTTCAAGCTAAGGGTAGGAAAGTTATTCTAACACCCCAGGCATGACTTCCTATGGCTAACTCTTCTAAGTCTCTAGGCTTGAGTGTCCACCTAATCACTAGATGTGTCTTAAGGAACCCTTAAAGTCTAAGAGGAATCTATGTCTAAGATGGTGGGGTTGAGAGCTCATTCTAAAAATGAGGTCAACAAAGCCCCATCACTACCACAAGTACACCATAAGGGAGAGCACCTAATGCTTCTAATCAACGAGCTGTACTGAATGAAATATTATAAATCATGTTTAAAAATAATCATCATCAATGAAAATTCCATTTTGAATTCAGTCTCTTCTATGTTGAAGGTATTCTTGTTTGTAAATCCACCATGATGTGTTTAGGGAAGGTGTAAGGAACTCGAGTGGCATCCTATCCTTCATCGACACAGCACAACTACAAACTAGATACAAACATATAAAACAAACACATATCTTTTATCTTAGGCTACTCTGAGTTGAGATAACTCCCTGACACTCACTTGGTACTCTTGGTGGGTGACTTGCTTCTAGTGTGTCACCCTGGTCTTCTTGCTTGCTTTGGAGGATGTAAGTGCACTTTCCTTCCTTACCAAGCCACTACACATCGATGAGTGCATTGTTAGCTTGGTAGGCTTTACTATGTGGCCGATAAGCTACCTCATGTTGGCTTCATTTAAGAGGATGTGAGTCTGCTACACTTTCTTCTTGGATTAGCCTTCATGACCAACTGGGTAAAATATATTTGAGGTTTAGGATAAGTCCCCTAGCGGCTCCTTCCCTCTTGATTGCTTCATGTTTGGGTCCAGTCCTTCCTCGGGGCTCCCCACTTAGTAGTCACTCTAGGTCAGATAGCATCTGACCCATCAATGATAGACTATCCCAATGAATCAGTTATACTTGGAAAATTGTAAGCTGCTTTCTTTCCGATTAGTTGTTTTACACAACGGGCACCTTAGTTGGTTGGTTCTCACTATCTTGATGGATACACCACTCATATGGATACACCATAGGTTGGTTGGTTCTTGCACCTTAGGATACACCACTCATGGTAGATGTAAGTTTGCTATGCTTTCTCCTTGAGTTGGCCACCGTACACCTATAGGCTTTCTTTTCCATGGCTCAGGATAAGGCCCCTAGTAGAACCTCCCCTGTGGGCACTATATTTGGATCACATCCTTTGCGACTCCATTTAGACACTACCCAGGTTACTATCGGATTGGATAGTTCCCCTTTCCTAGTAACCACCCCTGTGGTTGGAGAATCCATCCTATGGTTTTGCAGATTCTCCCTTGGTCCACTAAATCTAAGATAGGTAAAGGCTGATATAGTCCCTTCTCAGTGTGGTCCCTCGCACATGAATAGGGTCCACTCTAACATATAAATAAAATATATATTCTCTTATGGATTAGGAAGACACCCCTAGAGGTACCTTTTCCTAAGCAGGTATCCTATCATTAGGGCAGTATCAACAAAACTCCTTATAGGAATCATTTGACTACTCTTGAGTTGATATAAGTCCCCAACAGCATTCACTCAGTAGTCACCCCTAAGTCAGTTGATTTGTTGGCTAGGTCACCCAGTGATTGTTCCCTACTTTAGAAGATGTAAGTCTACTACGCCTTTTCCTAGCACAATCATTGCACATCGAAAGGAAACCCATTTGGTTAGCTAGCTCTACCCCAATAGAGACTATCTTTTGGATTTAAATCGATAGGACAAGTCGATATAGCCCCTTCTAGTGGGTTATCCAAACATGGTCCATAAATTAATCTATTAAATTTGAGCTCACATCCCGGTGGATATGCCCTCAATTCAAAATCAAACTAAACCAAAAAATAATATCAAATCATATTAAGATAAAATTAATCTTACTTTTGAGTTGACATAAGTCCGCGGATTCACTATCACATAGGTTAGGTTGATTTGTTGTGCATCCATAGTCACCCGGTTGTTCCGGCTTTGGAAGATGTAAGTCTATACACCTTCTTCCTAGCATAACCGTTGCACATCAAAAGGCAACCCCTTAGGTTTGCTAGCTCTACCCCATAGCCACTAGACTATCCCTTTGGATTTGTAAACTTAAGGTAGGTCAAGGCTGATATAGCCCCTTCTTAGTGGATCCATCACACACCGACAGGGTCCATACATTAACTTAGATTAAATTAAACCTAATCTGATTTTTCTAAGTGGAGTTAGATCACACCCTTCTCCCTAGTGCCCCAAATCATATATAAACAAGTCAAGCAAACAAATGAAATCCAAAAGTAACCTCCCAAGTGGAACCAAATTAAACCGACTCTCTTAGTAGAGTCTAAATTAAAGAAATCCAACCAAACTCATATATGGATACATCCCCAAATAAATCTATGAAATCAAACTCAAATCCCAATCCCAGTGGATAGCTTGACTACTTTTTTGGTGGAAGGTTCATATACGATCCCATGGGCTCGAGCCCATATCTCTAGATGTGACTCCACATCAATTAAAATAAAACAAATTAAAAAATCGATCTTAATCCTTGGTGGATTATAGATTCTTATCCCCAATGGATCTTCTTTCCATAAATCATATAATCAAATCAAATTCAAACCTTATCCCCAACATATTTTCTTCATATATGCCCTCGATGAAGACCCCTCGCATGTCATGTTCAATGCATGTATGATCCCCTAGTGGATCTCCCTCCATGTCCATGACATGGAATTCTCATAAAATCTTATTTCTTCTCTTATGCACACCTTTAATACTTCAACCAAAAGCTTAACAATGTGTTTGTTCAAATTACATCATCTTAACATTGTAATCAAAATTTTATGATTTGTGATGGTGCAAGCTCAAACTAACTATACAATATTATGCTAAACATACTATAGTGTGAATTAACACACTATATTATATTATAATATATGATGTTATATTATAATTTGTAATAATATAATATATTTTTTTAACATTACACCTCATTAGAATCACTTAAAAGGAACAAATAACAAAATTTTCTCAAAATATGAATAATTTTCATTTTGGATGTAAAATTGTTATTTTCTATTAGAAATGGTACAAAATAGCATAATTTTGGTGTTGCTTCTTGGTGTGTGCCATGAATTTGGCCAAATTCTTCCATCTCAACCTTCAAATTAACATTTTTGTGAGTTTTGAACCAATGTATTATAACAAAAGTAAAATATACTAAAATGTACAATATCATTTTATAACACACCTCCACATTCATATATATGTGAAATTATATTATTATGTACATTATATTTTAATATGCTTTCATATAATATATTATCTTACATTACACCTTAAAATGAATCACTTTAAGCAAAAAATTTATAAAATTTGGTTGAAAAATGAACATTTATTTTGGAAGCAAAATTCCATTCTTTTAATTAAATGACACAGCACACCCCCAATGATGTTCCCTAAATCTTGCCTTAAATTTGGCCAAATCCCATCATCTTAGCCTATTAAATCAGTATTTTTATGAATTATATAGTACAAACTCTACTACATCATACTATAACAAACTAAAATATGCTAAACAACAAGCGTAATACACAATAGTATGTTATAATGCATGATGCTACACTATGTTATGGCATTCTAATACACTATAACATATTATATTATATTATATTGCATATCACATCACAAGGGATTGCTTAAGATAAAAAATCATAAAATTAGTCTAAAGAATAAAAAACATATATAATTTAGTCATTATCACTTACATATTTTAAATTGAAGCAATATATTATGATGCCATGATCTACTAATTATGAATTTGGCCAAATTCCACCATTTTAAAGTCTAAATCAACATTTATAAATAATGCTAGTGTAGGCTCAACTACATGATTGTAAAATACTAAAAGAATTTAAAATGCATAGAATAATATATTATGATATATGATGCAATACAATGTTACAATATATAATATTAATTTTGAACACAAAATTTTAATTTTTAAATTACAAGTGGGCACACCTTTAGCACTACAACCTAATTCCCACTTCAAATTTAACAAATTTCATCATCTTATTTATAAATCAATATTTCTATGATTTACAATAATTTAGACAATAGGGCATAATACCATATTATAATAAAACATTTCAAAACATCTTATAACATCCAAAAACACATCACTACATGCTCAAATACATTATGCTACATTATACTATAATATATGGTATTATAATATGATTTAGGGTTAGGGTTTAGAGCATTCAACTCTTTAATAGTCAAGGAAAGTCTCTTGAAGATATTTTCTTTAGCTACCATAATTATGTTAGGCTTTGGGTTTAGGGTTTAGGGTTTAGGGTTAGTTTAGGTTTTAGGGTTTAAGGATAGTTTAGGGTTTACAGTTTATGGTTTGGGATTTAAGGATTAGGGTTTAGGGTTGTAAGTTTTTGGGATTAGGGTTTAGAGTTTTAGGGTTTAGGGTTTAGGGTTTAAGGTTTAGAGTTTAGGGTTTAAGGTTTAGGGTTTAGGGTTTAGTGTTTAGAGTTTAGGGTTTATGGTTTAATGTTTAGGGTTTAGGGTTTTTAGGGTTTAGGGTTTAGGGTTTAGGGTTTATGTTTTAGGTTTAGGGTTTAAGTTTTAGTTTATGGTTTAGGGTTTAAGGTTTTTTTTTTAAAATTTTTAACAGAGAAAAAATTTAGATTCAACATTTTTTCTTTTCGATTTCATCAACCAAGTAGCAGCCTAAGTTTTCTAAGACACAAGCAAAGACATAAATAAAAAAATGAGAGAAAATCAAAACCACAGAAAGTATATTACTATAAAGACCAGTTTGTAAGCATCAGATGGATCATGTTCTTGATTTCTCAGTTCCCATCGAAGCACCCGCCTCTCAGTTGTGGGATCCATCATATCCCATCTCTTCCTCCCCACCACCACTATATAACCTCCTCTCAGCCTCCATACCACTCGACCACCACCTCCATATCCACGGCACCTCTAGATCCCACCACCACTCGATAATGCACTTGGCCTTCTCCTCTGCTAGATCTAGGGAGCCTAGTTGATGGTGATGTTCCTTGTCAAGCTTACCATTTAGGGTTTAGGTTTAAGGTTAGTTTAGGGTTTAATTGGGGTTTTAGGGTTTAGGGTTTGTAGGTTTTTTTGGGTTTAGAGTTTAGGGTTTAGGGTTTATGGTTTAGGGTATAAGGTTTAGGGTTTTACGGTTTAGGGGTTTAGGATTTTGGTATAGAGTTTAGGGTTTAGGGTTTAGGGTTTAGGGTTTAGAGTTTAGGTTTTAGGGTTTAGGGTTTAGGTTTAAGGTTTAGGGTTTAGGGTTTAGGATTTAGGGTTTAGGATTTTTTTTAAAATTATGTAAATCGATAGATTTAAGTTTATTTAGTTTATTTTTTTATTTATTTGAGTATATTTTATTTTTATTTAGGTATATTTTTATATTTATTTAGTTTAGTTTATTTATTTTAGTTTAGGTTTTTCTATCTTAGTTTATTTTTTAGGTTTAGGTTTATTTTTTAGTTGAGTCTTATTTTTATTTTATTTTTTAGGTTTAGATTTTATTTTTTATTTTTAGGCTTAGGTTTAGGTTTTATTTTATTTTTTAGGTTTAGGTTTTAGGTTTTTATTTTAGGTTTAATTTTAGGTTTTATTTTTTATTTTAGGTTTAGGTTTATTTTTAGCTCATTTTATTTTATTTAGTTTAGGTTTAGGTTCAAGTTTAGTTTATTTAGGTTTAGGTTTAGGTTTTCTTTATTTCAGTTTAGCTTATTTTAGTTTATGATTAGGTTTATTTTATTTTTATTTTAGGTTTCAATTTTTTAGTTTAGAGTTTAGGTTTAATTTTTATTTTATTTTTTAATTTTTTTAAGGTTTAGGTTTTATTTAATTTTTATTTTATTTTATTTTAGGTTTATTTATTTTTAGTTTTTATTTTATTTAGGTTTTTTATTCTTAGGTTTATTTTATTTTTTTAGTTTAGTTTAGGTTTTTATTTATTTTATTTTAGTTTATTTTATTTTTGATTTTATTTTTTTTAAGTTTTGGTTTAGGTTTTAGTTTGAGCTTTTATTTTATTTTATTTGTCTTAATTTGTTTAGGTTTAGGTTTTTTTATTTATTTTGATTTTAGGTTTTATTTAGTTTAGGTTTAGGGTTTTAGGGTTTATGATTTAGGGTTAGGGTTTCGAGTTTAGGGTTTAGGGTTTAGTGTTTATGCTTTAGGATTTAGAGTTTTGAGGGTTTAGGGTTTTGGGATAACTTAGGGTTTAAGATTAATTTAGGGTTTAGGGTTTTAAGGTTTAGGAGTTTAAGGTTTAGTGTTTAGGGTTTAGTTGATTTAGGGTTTAGGTTTAGGGTTTATGGTTTAGATGTTTAGGGTTTAGGTTGTTTATAGTTTAGTTTAGGGTTTTAGGATTTAGGTTTAGGGTTGTAGGGTTATTTGTATGATTAGGGTTTAGGGTTTAAGGTTAGTTTTAGGGTTTAGGGTTCGGGGTTTAGGATTTTTTTTTAAATTAAGTAATCACGTAGGTTTAAGTTTATTTAGTTTACTTAGTTTATTTTTTATTTATTATACTTTATTTTATTTTTTATTTTTATTTAGGTATATTTTTTATTTTCACTTAGTTTAGTTTATTTATTTTAAGTTTATTTATTTTAGTTTAGGTTTTTTATTTTAGCTTATTTTTTAGGTTTAGGTTTAGGTTTATATTTATTTTTTAATTTAGTTTTATTTTTAGTTTATTTTTTAGAATTTGGTTTTATTTTTTATTTTTAGGTTTAGGTTTAAGTTTTTATTTTATTTTTTTAGGTTTAGGTTTCAGGTTTTTATTTTAGGTTTATTTTTAGGTTTTATTTTTCAGTCTAGGTTTAGGTTTTAGTTTATTTTATTTTTAGTTTAGGTTTATTTTTAGTTTATTTTATTTTATTTAGTTTAGGGTTTAGGTTTAAGTTTACATTTTATTTATTTTACTTTAGTTTATTTTAGTTTAGGTTTAGGTTTATTTTATTTTGTTTATTTTAGGTTTAGGTTTTTTTTTGGTTTAGGGTTTAGGTTTTATTTTTTATATATTTTTAGGTTTTAGTTTTAGGTTTATTTTTTGGGTTTAGGTATTTATTTATTTTTTATTTTATTTTATTTTAAGCTTATTTTATTTCTATTTTTTATTTATTTTTATTCTATTTAGGTTTTTATTTTTAATTTAATTTAATTTTTTATTTTAATTTAGGTTTTTATTTATTTTGTTTTAGTTTAGTTTTTATTTTTTATTTTATTATATTTTTCTATTTAGGTTTAGGTTTTCTTTGATGTTTTTATTTTATTTAGATTTATGTTTTTTATTTATTTTATATTTAGGTTTTATTTAGCTTAAATATAGGTTTTAGGTTTAGGGTTTATTTTAGGTTTAGGTTTAGTTAGGGTTAGGGTTTAGGGTTTAGGATTTAGTGTTTAGGCTTTCTTTAGGGTTTTAGGGTTTAAGTTTAGTTAGGGTTTAGGTTAGTTTAGGGTTTAAGTTTAAACTTTAGTGTTTAGGGTTTTAGGGTTTAGGTTTAGGGTTTAGGTTTAGGGTTTAGTTTAGGGTTTTAGGTTTTAGGGTTTAGTTTGAGTTAGGGTTTAGGTTTAGGTTTAGGGTTTAGTTTAGGTTTTAGGGTTTAGGTTTAGGGTTAGTTTAGTTTATAGTTTAGTTAGTTTAGGGTTTAGAGTTTAGGGTTTAGGGTTTAAGATTTAGGGTTTAGGGTTTAGGGTTTAAGGTTTTTTTAAAAAATCATTAAGTGAACTGATAGGTTTAGGTTTATTTAGTTTATTTTTTATTTATTTTATTTTATTAGATTTTTTAAATTTATTTAGGTTTATTTTTTATTTTTATTTAGTTTAGTTTATTTATTTTAGTTTAGGTTTTATTTTAGTTTATTTTTTTTAGGTTTTGGTTTATGCTTATTTTTTAGTTTATTTTATTTTATTTTATTTTTTTTTTTGGTTTAGGTTTTATTTTTTATTTTTTGAATAGGTTTAGGTTTTTTATTTTTTATTTTTTTAGGTTAGGATTTTAGGTTTTATTTTAGTTTTATTTTAGGATTAATTTTTTAGTTTAGGTTTACATTTACTTTTAGTTCATTTATTTTATTTAGTTTAGGGTTTAGGTTTAGGTTTAGTTTTATTTATTTTAGTTTATTTTAATTTAGGTTTAGGTTTATTTTATTTTGTTTATTTTAGGTTTAGGTTTTTTTTACTTGAGGGTTTAGGTTTTATTTTTTATTTATTTTTGGGTTTATTTTTTAGGTTTAGGTTTTTACTTTATTTAGCTTTTTTTATTTTTAGGTTTATTTTATTTTTTATTTTAGTTTAGGTTTTTATTTATTTTATTTTAGTTTAGTTCTTATTTTTATTTTTTATTTTTACATTTAGGTTTAGGTTTAGGTTTTAGTTTATGTTTTTATTTTATTTTATTTTATTATTTTATTTAGGTTTAGGTTTTTTATTTATTTTATTTTAGGTTTTATTTAGTTTAGCTTAGGTTTTTAGGTTTTTATGATTTAGGGTTTAGTGTTTAGGGTTTAGGGTTTAGGGTTTTATGTTTTAGAATTTTAGGGTTTAGGGTTTAGGGTTTAGGGTTTTGAGGTTTTAGGGTTTTGGGTTTTGAGGGTTTAGGGTTTAGGGCTAACTTAGTGTTTAGGTTAGTTTAGGGTTTAAGGTTTAGGCTTTAGGGTTTAGGGTTTTAGGGTTTAGGATTTTGGGTTTAGGGGTTTAGGGTTTAGGGTTTTAGGGTTTAGGGCTTAGGGTTTAGTATTTAGGGTTCAGGGTGTAGGGATAAGGTTAGGGTTTAGGGTTTAGGGTTTAGTGTTTAGGGTTTAGGGTTTAAGGTTTTTTAGGGTTTAGGGTTTAAGGCATTTTAAGGTTTAGGGTTGATGAATTTTAGGTTTTTGGGTTTAGGGTTTAAAGTTTAGGTTTTTTTAAATTAAAGTAAAGTTTTAGTTTATTTAGTGTATTATTTTCAATTTAGGTAGATTATTTATTTTATTTAGTTTAGTTTATTTATTTTATGTTTATTTATTTTAGTTTTTTTTTTATTTTAGTTTATTTAAGTTTAGGTTTAGATTTATGTTTATTTTTTAGTTTAGTTTTTAATTTATTTTTGTATATGTTTTATTTTATTTTAGGTTTAAGTTTTATTTAGTGTTTATTTTATTTTATTTTAATTTTACATTTATTTTTTTAGGTTTATTTTAGTTAGGTTTTCTTTATTTTATTTTAGTGTAATTTTATTTAGGTTTAGGTTTAGGTTTTAGTTTAGGTTTTATTTTATTTTATTTTATTTAGGTTTAGGTTTTATGATTTATTTTAGGTTTTATTTACTTTAGGTTTTTTTAGGTTTTAGTGTTTAGGGTTTAGAGTTTAGGGTTTGGGGTTTATGGTTTAGGTTGTAGGTTTAGTGTTTAGGGTTTAGGGTTTAGGGTTTAGGGTTTAGGTTTAGGTTTAGGGTTTAGGGTTTAGGGTTTAGTTTAGGTTTAGGGTTTAGGTTTTGAGTTTAGGGTTTAGGGTTTAGGGTTAGAGGTTTTTTTAAGTAAACTCATGGGTTTTGGTTTATTTAGTTTATTTTTATTTATTTTAGCTTATTTTATTTTTTTATTTTATTTAAGTTTATTTTATTTTTATTTAGTTTAGTTTAATTATTTGAGGTTTATTTATTTTAGTTTAGGTGTTTTATTTTAGTTTATTTTCTAGGTTTAGGTTTAGGTTTATTTTTTAGTTTAGTTTTATTTTATTTTTTTTAGGTTTAGGTTTTATTTTTTAGTTTTAGGTTTAGGTTTAGGTTTTTATTTTATTTTTTTAGGCTTAGGTTTTAGGTTTTTATTTTATGTTTATTTTTAGGTTTATTTTTTTTGTTTAGTTTAGGTTTTTATGTATTTTATTTTAGACTAGTTTTTATTTTTTTTCTTCTATTTCATTTTTAGGTTTAAGGTTATGTTTAAGTTTTAGATTAGGTTTTTATTTTATTTTATTTTGGTTTATGGTTTTTTATTTATTTTATTTTTAGGTTTTATTTAGTTTAGGTTTAGGATTTTAGCTTTTTAGGGTTTAGGGTTTAGGGTTTAGGGTTTAGAGTTAGTAGGGTTTAGGTTAGTGAGGTTTAGGTTTTGGGTTTAGGGTTTTGGTTTTATTTAGTTTAGGTTTTAGGGTTTAGAGTTTAGGGTTTAGGGTTTAGGGTTTAGGGTTTAGGATTTTTTAGGTTTAGGGTTTAGGTTTTAGGTCAGGATTAGTTTAAGTTTAGGGTTTAGGGTTTTAGGGTTTGGTTTTCTTTAGAGAATAAATTCAAATTCAACATTTCTTCATTTGATTTAGCAAATAACACAAGTTTTCTATGACACTGGCGATGACATAGATAAAATGAGCATGCATAGAGCAAATCAAAACCTGATAAGATGATCTCTTATAAAGACAGTTAGTAGGGATGGGCCATTCTTAAGTTTTATAACCACCCCATTTTAGTAGCAGATCACCAGTATCCCGGATCTCTCCCTCCACCACCACCATGGTAATCTTATTGCTCCTCTGCCTCCATAATTTTTACCATCTCCATATTACCTCTATATGATAATCACCTTTCACCTCATTAGATCTAGGCGAGCTTGGTTGGTGATGTTCAGCCATTTACGCCCATTCTTATGGTTTATTTATTAGGTTTTATGATTTAGGTTTATTTTTTTAATTTATTTAGTTACTTTAGATTTAAGTTTAGGGTTTGATGTTTAGGGTTAGGGTTTAGGGTTTAGGGTTTAGATTTTATGGTTTAGGGTTTAGGATTTTATGGTTTATGCTTTTAGGGATATGGGTTTAGGGTTAGGGCTTAGTTTAAGGTTTAGGGTTTAGGGTGTAGTGTTTAGGCTTTAGGTTTTAGGGTTTTGGGGGTATAGGGTTTAAGGTTTATGGTTAGTTTACGGTTTATGGTTTAGGGTTTAGGGTTAGTTTTAGGGTTTAGGGTATATGGTTTAGATTTTATGATTTATGTTTTAGGGTTTAGGGTTTAGGATTTAGGGTTTTGGGGTTTCTTTTAAATTAAGTAAACTAGTAGGTTTCGGTCTATTTAGTTTATATAGTTCATTTTTTATTTATTTCAATTTATTTTATTTATTATTTTTTATGTTTATTTAGTTTCGTTTATTTATTTTAGATTAGCTTTTATATTTAATTTTAGGTTTAGGTTTAGGTTTATGCTTATTTTTTACTTTAGTTTTATTTTTATTTTATTTTTTAGGTTTAGGTTTTATATTTTAATTTTTAGGTTTAGGTTTAGGTTTTTATTTTAATTTTTTAGGTTTACATTTTAGGTTTTTATTTTAGATTTATTTTTTAGTTAATTTAATTTTATTTATTTTAAGGCTCATGTTTAGTTTATTTTAGGCTTAGGTTTAGGTTTTATTTATTTTGGCTTAGTTTATTATATTTTAGGTTTAGGTTTATTTTATTTTATTCATTTTAGGTTTAGTTTTTTTTTTAGTTTAGGTTTAGGTTTTATTTCTCTATTTTTTAGGTTTTATTTTAGGTTTATTTTTTAGGTTTAGGTTTTAATTTATTTTTTATTTTATTTTATTTTTATTTTACATTTAGTTTTTATTTTATTTAAGTTTTTTTATTTTTATGTTTATTTTATTTTTTTAGTTTAGTTTAGGTTTTTATTTATTTTATTTTAGTTAAGTTTTTATTTTGAAGTTTAGGTTTAGGTTATGGTTTTAGTTTAGGTTTTTTATTTTATTTTATTTTTTTATTTTATTTAGGTTTAAGTATGTTTATTTATTTTATTTTAAGGTTTTAATTAGTTTAGGTTTAGGTTTTAGGCTTTAGGGTTTAAGGTTTAGGGTTTGGGGTTTAGGGTTTATGGTTTAGGGTTGTAGGTTTTAGGGTTTAGAGTTTAAGGTTTAAGGTTTAGGGTTTTAGGGATTAAGGTTTAGGATTTAGGGTTTAGGTTTTGGGGTTTTAAGGTTTAGTGTTTAAGGTTTAGGGTTTTATTTATTTATTATTATTATTTTATTTAATTTTTGTTAAATTTAGTAAACTCATAGCTTTAGGTTTATTTAGTTTTTTTAGTTTATGTTTTATTTATTTTAGTTTATTTTTATTTTTATTTTTCTTTTTATTTAGTTTGGTTTATTTATTTGAGGTTTATTTATTTTAGTTTATTTTTTAGGTTTAGGTTTTGGTTTAGGTTTATTTTTTAGTTGAGTTTCATTTTTATTTTATTTTTTAGACTTAGGTTTTATTTTTTTATTTTTAGGTTTAACTTTAGGTTTTTATTTTATTTTTTAGTTTAAGGTTTTAAGTTTATTTTAAGGTTTTATTTTTTTAGTTTAGGTTTAGGCTTATTTTTAGTTTATTTTATTTTATTTTATTTTTTTAGGTTTAGGTTTCAGTTTAGTTTATTTTAGTTTAGGTTTAGGATTAAGTTTATTTTTTTATTATTATTTTTATTTTAGGTTAAGCTTTTACTTTTAGTTTAGGTTTTGGGTTTTATTTTTTAATTATTTTTAGGTTTATTTTTTAGGTTTATGTTTATAATTAGTTTTTATTTTATTTTATTTTATTTTAGTTTATTTTATTTTGATTTTATGTTTCATTTTATTTTATTTAGGTTTTATTCTTAGGTTTATTATAATTTTAATTTAGTTTAGATTTTTTTATTTTATTTTAGTGTTTTATTTTTATTTTATTATATTTTTTAGGTTAGGTTTTTTATTTTATTTTAGGTTTCTATTTTTTTTTATTTGTGTTTTTTTAAAAGTTATTTTTAAGTTTAGGTTTTTTTTTATCATTTTGTGTCTAGAGTTTATGGTTTAGAGTTTAGGCTTTAGGGTTTAGGGTTTAAGGTTTAGGGTTTAGTGTTTAAGCTTTAGGCTTTAGGGTTTCTATGGTTTAGGGTTTAAGATTTAGGGTTTAGGGTTTAGGGTTCAGGTTAGGGTTTAGGTTTTAGGGTTTAGGGGTTAGAATTTAACGTTTTAGGGTTTAGGGTTTAGGGTTTAGAGTTTAGGTTTTTTTTCTTAAATTAAGTAAAACGGATAAGTTTAGGTTTATTTAATTTATTTTTTTATTATTTTAGTTTATTAGTTTAATTTATTTTTATTTAGGTTTATTTTATTTTTATTTAGTTTAGTTTATTTATTTTATGTTTATTTATTTTAGTTTAGGTTTTTTATTTTAGTTTATTTTTAAAAGTTTAGGTTTAGCTTTATGGTTATTTTTTAGTTTAGTTTTATTTTTATTTTATTTTTTAGGTTTAGTTTTTATTATTTATTTTTAAGTGTAGGTTTAGGTTTTTATTTTATTTTTTTAGGTTTGGGTTTTAGGCTTTCATTTTAGTTTTATTGTTAGATTTATTTTTTAGTTTAGGTTTAGGTTTAATTTTAGTTTATTTTATTTTATTTAGTTTAGCATACTTAGTTTACTTTTTTAGGTTTTGGTTTAGGTTTATTTTTAGTTTAGGTTTAGGTTTATTTTATTTTTTTTTATTTTAGGTTTAGTTTTTTTTTTTTAGTTTATTTTTTTTTCTTTTAGGTTTATTTTTTAGGTTTAGATTTTATTTAGTTTTATTTTATTTTAGTTTGGGTTTATTTTATTTTATTTTACGTTTAGTTTTATTTATTTGGTTATTATTTTTAGGTTTATTTTATTTTTTTAGTTTTTAGGTTTTATTTATTATATTTTTTATTTTTTATTTTATTTAATTTTTACGTTCAGGTTTAGGTTTAGATTTTAGTTTAAGTTTTTATTTTGTTTTATTATTCTATTTTATTTAGGTTTAGGTTTTTATGATTTATTTTATTTTTAGATTTTATTTAGTTTAGGTTTAAGTTTTAGGTTTTTAGTGCTTAAGGTTTAGGGTTTAGGGTTTAGGGTTTAGGGATTAAGGTTGTAGGTTTTAGGGTTTAAGGTTTAGGTATTCAGGGTTTTAGGGGTTAGGATTTAGGGTTTAGGGTTTAGGGTTTTAAGGTTTAGGATTTATGACTTAGGGTTCACGGTTTAGGGTTTAGGTTTAGTTTTAGGATTTAGGGTCTAAGGCTAGGGTTTTTTTTTAAATTAAGAAAATTTATAGGTTTAGGTTTATTTACTTTATTATATTTATTTTAGTTTATTTTATTTTCATTTTGGTTTATTTTTATTTTATTTAGTTTAGTTTATTATTTTAGGTTTATTTATTTTAGTTTATTTTCTTGGTTTAGGTTTAGGTTTATTTTTAGTTTAGTTTTAATTTTATTTTATTTTTTAGGTTTAGGTTTTATTTTTTATTTTTAGGTTTAGGTTTAGGTTTTAATTTTATTTTGTTAGGTTTAGGTTTTAGGTTTTTATTTTAGGTTTATTTTTAGGTATTTTTTTAAGTTTAGTTTAGGTTTTTATGTATTTTATATTAGTTTAGTTTTTTACTTTTTCTTTTATTTTTTTTAGGTTTAGGTTTATGTTTAGGTTTAGGTTTAGGTTTTAGTTTAGGTTTTAGTTTAGATTTTTATTTTATTTTATTTTGGTTTAGGTTTTTTATTTATTTTATTTTTTGGTTTTATTTAGTTTAGGTTTAGGTTTTTAGCTTTTTAGTGTTTAAGGTTAGTTGAGGGTTTAGGGTTTAGGGTTTAGGGTTTAGGGTTTGGGGTTTAGGGCTTAGGGTTTAGGGTTTAGGGTTTAAGGTTTATGGTTTAGGTTTTATGGTTTAGGGTTTAGGGTTTAGGCTTTAGGTCTAAGGTTCAAGTTTTAGTTTAGGGTTTAGTATTTTTAGTTTTTTATATTAATAGAGAACAAATTCATATTCAACATTTCTTCTTTTCAATTTCATCAACCAAATAACACACCAAGTTTTTTAAGACCTGGACGACATAGATAAAAAAGCGAGCATAGAGCAAATAAAAATCTAGATAACTAGAATCGTCTCTGTAAATATCTGATTTCTTAAGTAGCAGTCAAATTGTGAGTTTCTCGAGTTCCCCTCAGAACCACCTGGCCTCTCGAGTAGTGGGATCCACCATCGTATCCCAAATCTTTCCCTCGCCACCATGGCATCGCTCTTCCCTCCACCACCACCCTTTGCTCGACCACCACCTCCATAGCACCATCCTCCACCATCACCATGATAGCGCCTCTGCCTTCTCCTCCATCACTTGGATCTATGAGACGGTTGGTGATGTTCTATCAAGTTCTACCCATTCTAGGGTTTAGGGATTAGGTTTTAGGGTTTAGGTTTATTTTCTAATTTATTTAGTTACTTTAGGTTTATCTTTAGGGTTTGGAGTTTAATGTTAGGGTTTAGGGTTTAGGGTTTAGGGTTAAGAGTTCAAAGTTTAAGGTTTAGGGTTTAGCGTTTTAGTATTTATGTTTTTAGGGAATAGAGTTTAGGGTTAGGGTTTAGGGTTTAGGGTTTAGGGTGTAGTGTTTAGGCTTTAGGGTTTGAGGGTTAGGTTTAGGTTAGTTTTAGAGTTTAGGGTTTAGGGTTTTTTTTAAATAATAGGTTTAGGTTTATTTAGTTTATATATTTATTTTATTTATTTTAATTTTTATTTAGGTTTATTTTTATTTATTTAGTTAGTTTATTTATTTATTTTAGTTAGTTTATTTTTTATTTAATTTATTTTTAGGTTTAGTTTTAGGTTTATTTTTTAGTTTAGTTTTTATTTTATTTTTTAGGTTTAGGTTTAGGTTTATTTTATTTATTTAGGTTTTAGGGTTTAGGTTTAGGTTTTATTTTAGGTTTAGGTTTTTT
Organism: Cymbidium sinense; assembly: GCA_021442155.1. Taxonomy (NCBI): domain Eukaryota; kingdom Viridiplantae; phylum Streptophyta; class Magnoliopsida; order Asparagales; family Orchidaceae; genus Cymbidium; species Cymbidium sinense. Next base: position 276,542,110 of record CM038214.1, on the reverse strand, counting down.
TATTTTAGGTTTATTTTAGTTTAGGTTTATTTTATTTTATTAGTTTAAGGTTTAGGTTTAGTTTATTTTATAGGTTTAGGTTTATTTTTATTTTATTTTTTAGTTTAGGTTTATTTTATTTTTCATCTTTTTAGGGTTATTTTTAGGTTTAGTTTTATTTTAGTTTATTTATTTATTTTTTAGGTTTATTTTATTTTTTATTTATTTTTTATTTTATTTTAGGTTTTTTATTTTATTTTAGGTTTATTTTATTTTTTTTTTATTTTATTTTATTTATTTATTTTATTTTAGTTTTTTATTTTTTTAATTTTATTATATTTTTAGTTTAGTTTAGGTTTAGGTTTATTTTAGTTTAGTTTAGTTTAGTTTTTTATTTATTTTATTTTATTTTTTAGACTTTAGGTTTTTATTTATTTTTTTTATTTATTTTTAGTTTTTTAGTTTAGGTTTTTTTGGTTTTAGTTTAGTTTAGGGCTTAGGGTTTAGGGTTTAGGGTTTAGGGTTTAGGGTTGATGGTTTTAGGGTTTAGAGTTTAGGGTTTAGGGTTTAGGGTTTAAGATTTATGGTTTAGGTTTTAGCATTTTAGGGTTTAGGGTTTAAGGTTTAGGATTTTATTTATTTATTTTATTTATTTTTATTTTTATTAAATTAAGTAAACTGATAGGTTTAGGTTTCTTTAGTTTACTTTTTATTTATTTTAGTTTATTTTATTTTTTATTTTTATATTTATTTAGTTTAGTTTATTTATTTGAGGTTTATTTATTTTAGTTTATTTTTAATGTTTAGAATTATTTTTTAGTTGAGTTTTATTTTTATTTTATTTTTCTGGTTTAATTTTATTTTTTATTTTTAGGTTTAGCTTTAGGTTTTTTATTTTTTTTTTTTTAGGTTTAAAGTTTTTATTTTAGGTTTATTTTTAGGCTTTATTTTTTAGTTTAGGTTTAGGTTTATTTTTAGTTTATTTTATTTTATTTAGTTTGGGTTCAAGTTTAAGTTTAGTTTATTTTAGGTTTAGGTTTGTGTTATATTTATTTCATTTTAGTATATTTTAGTTTATGTTTATTTTATTTATTTTATTATTGTTTTAGTTTTTGTTTTTATTTTTAGTTTAGGGTTTGGATTTTATTTTTTATTTATTTTAAGGTTTATCTTTTATGTTTAGGTTTTTATTTAGTTTTTATTTAATTTTTATTTTATTTTATTTCAGGTTTATTTTATTATTATTTTATTTTTACTTTTATTATATTTATGTTTTTTATTCTTAGATTTATTTTTTTTAGTTTAGTTTAGGTTTTTATTTATTTTATTTTAGTGTATTTTTATTTTTATTTTATTTTATCTTTCAATTTAGGATTAAGTTTTATTTTATTTTATTTTCTTATTTTATTTATGTTTAAGTTTTTTATTTATGTTTTTTTTAGGTTTTATTTAGGTTTAAGTTTTTTTTTTTGATTTAGGCTTTAGGGTTTAGGTTTTAAGGTTTAAGGTTTAGGGTTTAGGGTTTAGTGTTTAGATTTTAGGCTTTAGGCTTTTTTAGTGTTTAGGGTTTAGGGTTAGCTTAGGGTTTATTATTAATTTATGCTTTAAGGTTTTGGGTTTAAGGTTTAGGGTTTAGGGTTTATGGTTTAGGGTTAGTTTAGGGTTTAGGGTTTTAGGGTTTAGTGTTTAGGGTTTAGGGTTTAGAGTTAGGGTTATGGTTTAGGGTTTAGAGGTTTTTTTATTTTTATTTATTTTTATTTATTTAGATTTTTTAAGTAAACTGGTGGGTTTAAGTTTATTTAGTTTATTTTTTATTTATTTTAATTTAATTTATTTTTTAATTTTATTTTTATTTAGTTTAGTTTTTTATTTTGTGGTTTATTTATTCCAGTTTATTTTTTGGTTTAGGTTTAGGTTTATTTTTTAGTTGAGTTTTTTTTATTTTAATTCTTTTGGTTTGGGTTTTATTTTTTATTTTTAGGTTTAGCTTTAGGTTTTTATTTTATTTTTCTAGGTTTAGGTTTTAAGTTTTTATTTTAGGTTTATTTTTAGGTTTTATTTTTTAGTTTAGGTTTAGATTTATTTTTAGTTTATTTTATTTTATTTAGTTTAGGTTCAGGTCTAAGTTTAGTTTATTTTAGGTTTAGGTTTATGTTTCGATTTATTTTGTTTATGTTATTTTTATTTTAGGTTAAGTTTTTATTTTTAGTTTAGAGTTTGAGTTTAATTTTTTATTTATTTTTATGTTTATTTTTTAGGTTTAGGTTTTCATTTAATTTTTAGTTTATTTTATTTCAGGTTTAATTTATTTTTATTTTACGCTTACCTTTTATTTTATTTAAGTTATTTATTCTTAGGTTTATTTTATTTTTTAGTTCAGTTTAGTTTTTTTTATTTTATTTTAGTGTATTTTGGTTTTTATTTTATTTTATTTTTAGGTTTGGATATAGATTTTAGTTTAGGTTTTTATTTTATTTTATTTTATTATTTTATTTAGGTTTATGTTTTTTTATTCATGTTTTTTATGTTTTATTTAAGTTTAAGTTTTTTTTAGGGTTTAGGTTTTAGGGTTTAAGATTTAGGGTTTAGGGTTTAGTTTAGGTTTAGGGTTAGGGTGGGTAGGTGGGTGGGTTAGCTTAGGGTTTATGATTAGATTTAGGGTTTAAAGTGTAGGGTTTATGGTTTAGGGAGTTTAGGGTTTATGGTTTAGGGTTTAGTTTAGGGTGGAGGATTAGGTTAGATTAGGGTTAGGGTTTAGGTGGGTTTAGGGTTTAGGGTTTAGTGTAAGGTTTAGGGTTTAGGCATGGAGGATGGGTTTAGGTTTAGCCAAGGTTTGGGGGTTTTTAATTAGGTAAACTAGTAGGTTTAGGTTTTAGTTTTAGTTTATGTATTTTATTTTATTTTATTTTTATTTTTATTTATGTTTATTTTTTATTTTTATTTAATTTATTTTAAGTTTATTTATTGTAGTTTAAGTTTTTATTTTAGTTTATTTTTTAGGTTTTGGTTCAGGTTTATGTTTATTTTTTAGTTTAGTTTTATTTTTATTTTTTTTTTAAGTTTAGGTTTTAATTTTTATTTTTAGGTTTAGGTTTAAGATTTTATTTTATTTCTTTAGGTTTAGGTTTTAGGTTTTAATTTTAGGTGTATTTTAGGGTTTTATTTTTTAGTTTAAGTTTAGGTTTATTTTTAGTTTATTTTATTTGATTTAGTTTAGGGTTTAGAATAAATTTATTTTAGGTTTAGGTTTAGGTTTTATTTATTTTAGTTTAGTTTATTATAGGTTTAGGTTTATTTTATTTTGTTTATTTTTGGTTTAGGTTTTATTTTTTAATTATTTTAGGTTTATTTTTTTGTTTAGGCTTTTATTTTTTTTATTTTTTGTTTATTTTATTTTTATTTATTTTTAAGTTTATTTTTTAGGTTTAGGTTTTTATTAAGTTTTTATTTAATTTTATTTTAGGTTTATTTTGGTTTTAATTTTATTTTAGTTTTTATTTTATTTAGGATTTGTATTTTTAGGTTTATTTTAATTTTAAATTTAGTTTAAGTTTTTAATTATTTTATTTTAATTTAGTTTTTATTTTTTATTTTCTTTTATTTTTAGGTTTATTTTTAGGTTTATGTTTAGGTTTAGGTTTAAGTTTAGTTTTAGGTTTTAGTTTAGGTTAATATTTTATTTTATTTTATTTTATTTAGGTTTAGTTTTATTTATTTATTTTATTTTTAGGTTTTATTTAGTTTAAGTTTAGGTCTTTAGGTTTTTAGGGTTTAGGGTGGGGTTTAGGGTTGTAAGTTTCAGGGTTTAGGGTTTATAATTAAGGGTTTAGGGCTTAGAATTTTAGGGTTTAGGGTTTAAGTTTTAGGGTTTACGGTTTAGGGTTTAAGGTTTAGGGTTTTAGGGTTTAGGGTTTAAGGCTGTAGATTTAGGGTTAGTTTTAAGGTTTAGGGTTTACAATTAGAATTTTTTATTATTTTTCTTTTTTTTAGTTTTAGGTTTAGGGTTTTCTGTTTTAGGGTTTAGGTTTTAGGTTTAGGGTTCAGGTTTTAGTTTAGGATTTAGGGTTTTTAGTTTTTTTTAATAGAGAATAAATTCATATTCAACATTTCTTCTTTTGATTTCATCAACCAAGTAGTAACACCAAGTTTTCTAAGACACTGGATGACAGAGATAAAAAATGAGGATGCATAAAGCAAATAAAAAACCCTAGATAACTAGAACCATCTGTACTGTAAAGACACAATTCCTTAAGAAGCAGATCGGATCGGTTGTTCTTCAGTTTCTCTAGTTCCCATCAGAACCACCCCAGCCTCTCAAGTAGTGGGATCCACCATCATAACCCTGATCTCTCCCTCTATCACCAACACGGCTGTAACCTCTGTCGTTCCTCCCGCCTCCATAACCACCACTACTCTGACCACCACTACTCTATCACCCCACTGCCACTGTAATAACTGCCACCTTTGCCTCCACCTCTAGATCTAAGCTGAGCCTAGTTGACAGTGATGTTCCAGTAGTCAAGGTTCTATCCATTCTTAGGGTTTAGGTTTAGGATTATTAGGTTTTAGGCTTTAATTTTATTCTTTAATTTATTTAGTTACTTTAGGGTTAGGTTTAGGGTTTGGGGTTTAGGGTTTAAGGTTTAGGGTTTATGGTTTAGTGTTTAGGGTTTAGGTTTATTTTTTAATTTGTAGTTTAGGTTTATGGTTTGGGGTTTAGGGTTTAGGGTTTAGGGTTAGGGTTAAGGTTTAGGGTTTAGGGTTTAGGGTTTAGGGTTTATGCTTTAGGTTTAGATTTAGGGTTAGGGTTTAGGGTTTAGGTTTTAGGAATTATTGTTTAGGGTTTAGGGTTTAAGGTTTAAGGTTTAGGGTTTTTAGTGTTTAGGGTTTAGGTTTTAGGTCTAGGGTTCAGGTTTTAGTTCAGGGTTTAGAATTTCTAGTTTAGGGTTTAGTGTTTAGGGTTTATGGTTTAGGTTTTAGGGTTTAGGGTTTAGGGTTTAGGGTTTAGGGTTTAGGGCTTTTAGGGTTTATGGTTTAGGTTTTAGGTCTAGGATTCAAGTTTTAGTTTAAGGTTTAGGTCTAGGCTTAAGGTTTTAGTTTAGGGTAAAGATTAAGTGAGCAATTAATCCTAAATTTTGTGGGTTAATTTAATGGGATGACCTCTACCTCACATGATTTTCTTGGGATTTATTGCTCACTTAATTAAGAAAATTGACTAATTGAACCCTAATTACTCTTTAAGTTAATTAATCACTAAATAATCCCATGAATAGTAATAAATTGGTTAATTCAATTTATTAATCATTGATTAATGTAAATGAACTAAGGAATAAAGTTTTGGGTTTAGGGTTTAGGGTTAGGGTTTAGGGTTTTAGAGTTTATGATTTTAGGGTTTAGGCTTTAGGGTTTAGGGTTTAGAGTTTAGGATTTATGGTTTTAGGGATTAAGCTTTATGATTTAAGGTTTAGGGTTTCAGGTTTAGGGTTTAAGGTTTAGTGTTTAAGGTTAGCTTAGTGTTTAGGGTTATTTTAAGGTTTATGGTAGAGGGTTTAGGTTTTAGGCTTTAGGGTTTAGGGTTTAGGAAGTTTAGGTTTTGGGTTTAGGGTTTAGGGTTGTTTAGAGTTTAGGGGTAGATTTAGGTTTAGGGTTTAGGTTTAGTTTATTTAATGTTTTTTATTTTTTTATTTTTATTTATTTTTAGGGTTTAGGGTTTTTGATTTAGGGTTTAGGGTTTATGTTTTAGGTTTATGGTTCTAGTTTTAGTTTAGGGTTTAGGGTTTTCGATTTCCTATGTGAGAATAAATTTAGATTCAACATTTCTTCTTTTCAATTTCATCAACCAAGTAGTAACGCACTAAGTTTTCAAAGACACAATCGATGACATAGAACAAAAATGAGGATGCATCGAGCAAATAAAAAACTTTAGATAACTAGAACCGTCTTTTCTGTAAAGACACAGTTCCATAAGCAGCAGATCGGATCGCCATTTCTCCAGTTTCTCCAGTTTCCCTTAGAACCACCCTAGCCTCTCGAGTAGCTGGATACACCATCATAACCCCGATCTCTCCCTCCGTCACCACCATGATTGTAACCTCTGTCAGTCCTCCCGCCACCAAAACTAGCACTACTCCGACCATTGCCTCCATATCCACCAGCACCTCCAGATCCCCCACCACCATTGCAAATAACTACTTCGTCCCACCTGAGATTTAGGGCGACGGTGATGTTCTAGCCGTCAAAGTTTTTTCCATTCTTAGGGTTTAGGTTTAGGTCTAGGTTTATTAGGTTTTAGAGTTTAGGTTTATTTTTTAATTTATTTAGTTACTTTAAGATTAGGTTTAAGGTTTGGGGTTTAGGGTTTAGGGTTGGAGTTTAGGGTTTGGGGTTTAGGGTTTAAGTTTATTTTTTAATTTATTTAGTTACTTTAGGTTTAGGTTTGGGGAGGGAGTGGTGGGTTTAGGTTAGGGTTTATGGTTTTGGTTTTAGGGTTTAGGGTTTAGGGTTTTTAGGTTTAGGTTTTAGGGAGTTTAGGTTTTTTTGGTTTGGTTTAAGTGTTAATGGTTTTTAGGGTTTAAGTTTATGGTTTAGGTTTTAGGTCTAGGGTTCAGATTTTAGTTTAGGGTTTAAGGTTTTTGGTTTAGGGTTTAGGGTTTAGGGTTTTTGGTTTTAGTTTTAGGGTTTTGGGTTGAGGGTTTTAGGGTTTAGGGTTTAGGGTTTAGGGTTTTTGGCATAAGTTTTAGGTCCAGGGTTTAGGTTTTAGTTTAGTGTTCAGGTTTTAGGTCTAGTGTTCAGGTTTTAGTTTAAGATTCAGATTAAGTGAGTAGTTAATCTCAAATTTTGTGGGTTAATTTAATGGGATGACCTCTACCTCCCATAATTTTCTTGGTACTTATTGCTCAGTTAATTAGGAAAATTGACTAATTAAACTCTAATTACTCTTTTAAGTTAATTAATGACTAATTAATCCCATAAATAGTAATAAATTGATAAATTAAGTTTATTAATCATTGCTCAATATTAAATGAACTATGGAATATGGCTTAGGGTTTTAGAGTTTATGATTTTAGGTTTAGTGTTTAAGGTTAGGGTTTAGTGTTTAGGGTTTAGGGTTTAGGGAATAGGGTTTATTGTTTTAGGTTTAGGGTTTTGGGTTTAGGGCTTTAGGGTTTAGGGTTTCTGCTTTTTAGGGTTTAGGGTTTAAGTTTTAGGTCTAGAGTTCAAGTTTTAGTTTAGGGTTTAGGGTTTAGGGTTTAAGGTTTATGATTTAGGTTTTAGAGTTTAGGGTTTAGGGTTTTAGGGTTTAAGGTTTAGGGTTTGTGGAGGGTTTCTTTTAAAGCTTAGTTAGGTTGGATTTTAGGTCCAAGGTTCAAATTTAGTTTAGAGGTTTGATTTAGGGTTTAGGTTTAGTTAACCAGGTTTAAGGATTAAGTGGTTAGGGTTTAGGTTACACTTTAGTGTTTAGGTTTTAGGTTTTAGTTTTAGGGTTTAAGGTTTAGGGATGGTTAGTTTAGGTGCCTGGGTGGGTTTAGGTTTAGGGTTTAAGGTTTAGGGTTTAGGGTTTAGGGTGTGGTTTAGTGTAAGTAGGGTTATAAGTTTAGGGTTAGGTAGGGTTTAGGTTTAGGGTCCGTTTAGAGATGGGTTTAAGGCTTAGGGTTTAGGGTTTAGGATTTATGGTTTAGGTTTAGGATTTAAGGTTTTAGGTATTTTAAAATTAGGTAAACCAGTAGGTTTAAGTTTTTCTTTTATTTTTTAGTTTATTTTTTATTTATTTTAGTTTATTTTATCTTTAATTTTTATTTATGTTTATTTTATTTTTATTTAATTTATTTTAAGTTTATGTTTTTTTATTTTAGTTTACTTTTTAGGTTTAGGTTTAGGTTTATGTTTATTTTTTAGTTTAGTTTTATTTTTATTTTATTTTCTAAGTTTAGGTTTTATTTTTTTATTTTTAGGTTTAGGTTTAGGATTTTATTTAATTTTTTTAGGTTTTGGTTTTAGGTTTTAGGTTTTTATTTTAGTTTAATTTTTAAGTTTTATTTGTTAGTTTAGATGTAGGTTTATTTTTAGTTTATTTTATTTTATTTAGTTTAGGGTTCAGTTTAAGTTTAGGTTTTATTTATTTTAGTTTAGGTTTAGGTTTATTTTATTTTGTTTATTTTAGGTTTAGGTTTTATTTTTTTTAGTTTAAGGTTTATGTTTTATTTTTTATTTATTTTTTAGGTTTAGGTTTTTTACTTTATTTTATTTTAGGTTTATTTTCTTTTTATTTTTCATTTAGTTTTTATTTTATTTAGGATATTTATTTTTAGGTTTATTTTATTTTTTAGTTTAGGTTAGGTATTTATTTATTTTATTTTAGCTTAGTTTTTATTTAATATTTTATTATATTTTTAGGTTTAAGTTTAGGTTTTAGTTTTGGTTTTTATTTTATTTTATTATTTTATTTTATTTGGGTTTAGGTTTTTTATTTATTTTATTTTTAGGTTTAAGTTTTTTGGTTTTTAGTGTTTAGGGTTTAGGGTTTAGGGTTTGGGGTTTCGGGTTGTAGGTATAGGGTTTAGGGTTTAAGATTTAGGGTTTAGGGTTTAGGGTTTAGGGTTTAGGGTTTAGGATTTAGTGTTTAGGATTTAGGGTTTAGGATTTATTTTTTAAATTAAGTAAACCGGTAGGTTTAAGTTTATTTAGTTTACTTAGTTTATTTTTTATTTATTTTAGTTCATTTTATTTTTTATTTTTATTTAGGTTTATTTTTTATTTTTATTTAGTTTAGTTTATTTATTTTAGGTTTATTTATTTTAGTTTAGGTCTTTATATTTTAGTTTATTTTAGATTTAAGTTTATGTTTACGTTTTAGTTTATTTTTTAGTTGAGTTTTATTTTTATTTTATTTTGTAGGTTTAGGTTTTAGTTTTTTAGGGTTTAGGGATTATGCTTTAAGGTTTAAGGCTTAGGTTTATGGTTTAAGGTTTTAGGATTTAGGGTTTAGGGTTGAGGGTTTAGGGTTTTTTAGGGTTTATGGTTTTTTGGTTTTAGGGTTTACGATTTAGGGTTTAGGGTTTAGGGTTAACGTTAGTGTTTAGGGTTTAGGGTTTACGATTTGAGGTTTAGGGTTAAGGGTTTTTTTTTTTAAAAAAAAATTAAGTAAACCAATAGGTTTAGGTTTATTTAGTTTACTTTTAAAATTAAGTAAACTAGTAGGTTTAGGTTTTTTTCTTTATTTTAGTCTATTTTATTTTTATTTTTATTTATGTTTAATTTTTATTTTTGTTTAGTTTAGTTTATTTATTTTATGTTTATTTTTTTAGTTTAGGCTTTTTATTTTAATTTATTTTTTATATTTAGGTTTAGGTTTAGGTTTATTTCAGAGTTGAGTTTTATTTTAATTTTAATTTTTTAGGTTTATGTATTTAGGTTTTTAGGGTTTAGAGTTTAGGCTTTGTGTTTAGCATTTAGGGATTAGGGTTTAGGTTTTTTAGTGTTTAGGGTTTAGGGTTTAGGGTTTAGAGTTGTAGGTTTAGTGTTATAGGTTTAGGGTTTAGGGTTAGTTTTAGGGTTTATGGTTTAGGGGTTAGAGTTTAGGTTTTTGGGTTTAGGATTTAGGGTTTAAGGTTTTTTTTAATTAAGTAAATCGATAGGTTTAGGTTGATTTAGTTTATTTTATTATTTTATTTATTTTAGTTTATTTTATTTTTTATTTTTATTTAGGTTTATTTCTTATTTTTATTTAGTTTTGTTTAGTTGTTTTAGGTTTATTTATTTTAGTTTATTTTTTAGTTAGAGTTTTATTTTTATTTTATTTTTTTAGGGTTTAGGGTTTAGGGTTTAGAGTTTTAGTGTTTTGAGTTTAGGGTTTAGGGTTTAGGATTTAAGGTTTAGGGTTTATAATTTGAAGCAATTTCCTATTTATGAAGTATTGAATGATTTCAATATAATTGATAATTGATACCATCCAATGTTTTTTTTTAAAGTATAGGGTTGTAGGTTAAGGGTTATAGGTTCTGAGTTTAGGGTTTAGGGTTTAGGGTTTAGGGTTTAGGGTTAGGGTTTTATTATTTTTTTTTTTTATTTTTATTTATTTATTTATTATTTATTTTTATTTATTTATTTATTTATTTTTTTATGTTTATTTATTTATTATTATTTTTTTTAGGGTTTAGGGTTAGGGTTTAAGGTTTAGGGTTTAGGGTTTAGGGTTTAGGGTTGTAGGTTTAGGGTTGTAGGTTTAGTGTTGTAGCTTTGGTGTTAGTTTTAGGTTTAGGTTTTTATTTAACTTTTATTTAATTTTATTTTAGGTTTATATCTTTTATTTTATTTAAGTTTTTTTATTCTTAAGTTTATTTTATTTTATTTAGTTTAGTTTAGGTTCTTATTTATTTTATTTTAGTTTATTTTTATTAGTTTATTTTATTTTATTTTTAGGTTTAGGTTTAGGTTTTAGTTTACATTTTTATTTTATTTTATTTATTTATTTTATTTAGGTTTACATTTTTTATTTATTTTATTTTTAGGTTTTACATAGTTTAGGATTAAGTTTTTAGCTTTTTAGGTTTTTGAGTTTAGGGTTTAGAGTTTTGGGTTTAGGGTTTAGGGTTTTAGGGTTTGGAGTTTTAGGGTTTAGGGTTTGGAGTTACGGTTTAGGGTTTAGGGTTTAGGGTTTAGTGTTTAGGCTTTAGGGTTTTGAGTTTAAGGTCTAGGGTTTAGGGTTTAGGGTTTTTTAGGGTTTAGGGTTTAGGGGTTTTTAGGGAAATGGGTTTAAAATTTAGGGTTCATGTTTTAGTTTAGGGTTTAAGATTTTTTAGGGTTATAGGTTTAGTTTTGTAAGTTTAAGGTTAGTTTTGATTTTATTTTATTTTAGGTTTATTTTATTTTTATTCTACATTTAGTTTTTATTTTTTTAGGTTTTTTATTCTTAGGTTTATTTTATTTTTTAATTTAGTTTAGGTTATAATTTCTTTTATTTTAGTTTATTTTTATTAGTTTATTTTATTTTAGGTTTATGTTTAGGTTTTCATTTATGTTTTTATTTTATTTTATTTTATTATTTTATTTAGGTTTAAGTTTATTTATTTATTTTATTTTTTGGTTTTACTTAGTTTAGGTTTAAGTTTTTAGGTTTTTAGGGTTTCGAGTTTAGGTTTTAGGGTTTAAGGTTTAGGGTTTAGGGTTTTAGGGTTTGGGGTTTTAGGGTTTAGGGTTTCGAGTTAGGGTTTAGAGTTTAGGTTTAGGGTTTATTGTTTAGGCTTTATAATTTAGGGTTTTTAGTGTTTAGGGTTTAAAGTTTAGGGTTTAGGGTTTAAGGTTAGCTTTGGGTTTAGGGTTTAGGGTTTTTTAGGGTTTTGGGTTTAGGGTTTAGGGTTGTAGGTTAAGGTTTAGGGTTTAAGGTTAGTTTTAGGGTTTAGGGTTTAGGGTTTAACATTTAGGATTTAGGGTTTGGGTTTAGGGTTTAGGATTTAGGGTCTATAATTTGATGCACTTACCTATGTAGGAAGTATTGAATGAATTTAATATAATTGATAATTGATACAGTCCAATGTACTTTTTTTTAAAAGTATAGGGTTGTAAGTTTAGGGTTTAGGATTTAGGTTTTATGTTTAGGTATATTTAATTTTATTTTAGGTTTATTTTATTTTTATTTAAGTTTTTCATTCTTAGGTTTATTTTATTCTTTTAGTTTAATTTAGGTTATTATTTATTTTATTTTGTTTATTTTTAGTAGTTTATTTTATTTTATTTTTAGGTTTAGGTTGAGGTTTCAGTTTACATTTTTAGTTTATTTTATATTTTATTTTATTTAGGTTAAAGTTTTCATATTTATTTTATTTTTAAGTTTTACTTAGTTTTGGTGTGAGTTTTTAGGGTTTAAGGTTTAGGGTTTAGGATTTTTGGGTTTAGGCTTTTAGTATTTAGGGTTTAGGGTTAGGGTTTAGGGTTTAGTGTTTAGGCTTTAGGATTTTTAGGGTTTAGGGTTTAAAGCACTTACCTATTTAGGAAGTGTTGAATGATTTCTATATAATTGACAATTGATACTGTCCAATGTATTTTATTTTGTAAGTATTGGGTTGTAGGTTTAGGGTTTAGAGTTTATGGTTTATGGTTTAGAGTTTAGGGTTTTGGGTTTAGGGTTTAGGATTTAGGGTTTAGGGTTTAGGGTTTAGGTTTTAGGTTTAGGTTTTAGGTTTTAGTTTAAGGTTTAGGATTTTTTAGGGTTTAGGGTTTAGGGTTGTAGGTTCAGTGTTGTAGGTTTAGGGTTAGTTTTAGGTTTAGGTTTTTGTTTAGTTTTTATTTTATTTAAGTTTTTTTAATCTTATATTTATTTTATCTTTTTAGTTTAGTTTATGTTATTATTTATTTTATTTTAGTTTTATTTTATTTGTTAATTTTATTTTAATTATAGGTTTAGGTTTAAGTTTGAGTTACATTTTTGTTTTATTTTTTATTTTATTTTATTTAGGTTAAGGTTTTTTTTTTTGTTATTTTTAGTTTTTACTTAATTTAGGTGTAAGTTTTTAGGTTTTTACAGTTTAAGGTTTAGGCTTTAGGGTTTAGGGTTTAGGGTTTAGGGTTTAGGGTTTAGTGTTTAGGCTTTAGGGTTTAGGGTTTTTAGGGATTAGGGTTTAGGGTTTAGGCGTTAGCGTTTAGGTTTAGGGTTTTTCTTCAATTAAGTAAACTTAAGTTTAAGTTAATTTATTTTTTATTTATTTTAGTTTATTTTATTTTTTATTTTTATTTAGATTCATTTTTTATTTTTATTTAGTTAGTTTATTTTTTTGGGTTAGGTTTTTTATTTTAGTTTATTGTTTAGGTTAACGTATAGGTTTTATTTTTTTTAGCTTAGTTTTTTTTTATTTTAATTTTTAGGTTTAGGTTTTATTTTTTCTTTTTAGGTTTAGGTTTAGGTTTTTATTTAATTTTTTGATGTTTAGGATTTAAGTTTTTATTTTAGGTTTATTTTTAAGTTTTATTTTTTAATTTAGGTTTATTTCTAGTTTATTTATTTTATTTAGTTTAGGGTTTAGGTTTAGTTTACTTTAGGTTTAGGTTTAGGTTCTATTTATTTTAGTTTAGTTTATTTTAGTTATTGTTTAGGTTTCTTTTATTTTGATTATTTTAGGTTCAATTTTTTTTTTTTAGTTTAGGGTTTATGTTTTATTCTTTATTTATCTTTAAGTTTTATTTTTAGGTTTATTTTTTAGGTTTGGGTTTTTATTTTATTTATTTTAGGTATATTTTATTTTATTTTCATTTAGTTTTTATTTTCCTTAAGTTTTTTATTTTTAGGTTTATTTTATTTTTTAGTTTAATTTAGTTTTGATTTTTTATTTTATTTTATTTTTAGATTTAGGTTTAGGTTTAGGTTTAGGTTTTAGATTAAGTTTTTATTTTATTTTATTTATTTTATTTTATTTAGGTTTAGGTTCTTTTATTTGTTTAACTTTTAGGTTTTATTTAGTGTCGGTTTAGGTTTTTAGGTTTTTAGGGTTTAGGGTATAAGGTTTAGGGTTTAGTGTTGTAGGTTTTAGGGTTTAGTGTTTAGGGTTTAGGGTTTAGGGTTTAGGGTTTAGGGTTTTTTGGGTTGAAAGTTTAGGGTTTAAGGTTTAAGGTTTAGAGTTTAGGTTTAGGTTTAGGAGGTTAGTTTTAAGTTTAGGTTTAAGTTTAAGGTTTGTTATAGGTTTAGGGTTTAGTTTTAGGGTTTAGCACTTAGGTTGTTTAATTTTAATTTTTTTATCTTTTAGGTTTAGATTTATTTTTTATTTTAAGTTTAGGCTTTTTTATCTTAAGTTTTAGGTTTTAGGTTTCTTTTAGTTTAGGTTTAGGTTTATTTTTAATTTATTTTATTTTATTATTTTAAGGTTTAGGGTTTAGCATTTTTGGGGTTTAGGGTTTAGGATTTAGGATTTGCTTAGGGTTTAGGGTTTAGGGTTTGGGGTTTTTTTAGGGTTTAAGGTTTACAGTTTATTTTATGGTTTAGGGTTTAGGTTTTTTTTTAATTAAGTAAATCAATCGGTTTAGGTTTATTTAGTTTATTTTTTATTTATTTTAGTTTATTTTATTTCTTATTTTATATTTAATTTTGTTTATTAATTTTTGGTTTATTTATTTTACTTTATGTTTCTTATTTTAGTTAATATTTTAGGTTGAGGTTTATATTTATTTATTTAGTTTAGTTTTATTTTTATTTTTATTTTTTGGTTTAGGCTTTATTTTTTATTTTGAGGTATAGGTTTAGGTTTTTATTTTATTATTTTAGGTTTAGGTTTCAGGTTTTTATTTTAGGTTTATTTTAGGTAATATTTTGTAGTTTAGGCTTATTTTTAGTTTATTTTATTTTATTTATTTTAGGGTTTAGATTTAGATTATTTAAGTTTAGGTTTAGGTTCTATTTTTTTTAGTTTAGTTTATTTTAGTTTAGGTTTAGGTTTATTTTATTTTATTTATTTAAGGTTTAGTTTTTTTTTTAGTTTAGAATTTAGGTTTTATTTTTTATTTATTTTTTTGGTATTATTTTATTTGTTTAGTTTTATTTTTTTGTTTTATTTTTTTTATTTAGTTTATTACTTTTTAGGTTTATTATATTTTTAGTTCAGTTTAGGTTTTTATTTATTTTATTTTAGTTTAGTTTTTATTTTTATTTTATTTTATTTTTAGGTTTCTGTTTAGGTTTTTATTTTATTATATTTTATTTAGGTTTAGGAGTTTTCATTTATTTTAGATTATTTAATTTAGTTTAGGTTTTAGGTTTTTGATTTTAGGATAGGCATTGGGTTTAGGGTTTAGGGTTTGGGGTTTATGGTTTAGGGTTTTAGTCTTTAGGTTTAGGTTAAGTTTAGGCTTAGGTTTAGGGTTTAGGGTTTAGGTTTAGGTTTAAGTTTAGGTTTAAGGTTTAGGTAATTTAGGTTTAGAAGTTAGGTTTTTTTAAAATTTTAAGTAAGTTTATTTAGTTTATTTTTTTTATTTATATTTATTTTATTTTTTAGTTATTTTTAGGTTTATTTATTTTAGTTCATGTTTTTACTGGTTACAGTTATTTTTAGGTTTAGGTTTAGGTTATTTTTTAATATAGTTTTAATTTTATTTTATTTAGGTTTATTTTTATAATTTAGTTATTTATTTTTTTCTTAGGTTTGGTTTAGATTTTTCTTTAAAGTTTATTTTAGGTTTATTTTTTTTAGTTCCCAGTTTAGGTTTTATTTTTAGTTTATTTTTTAGATTTATTTGGGTTTAGGTTTTATTTATTTTGGTTTAGTTTATTTAGTTTAGGTTTAGGTTTATTTTATTTTATTTTAAGTTTAGGTTTTAACTTTAAGTTAGGATTCAGGTTTTATTATTTATTTATTTTTTAGGTTTAGGTTTTTATTTAGTTTTTATTTTATTTTATTTTAGGTTTAGTTTTTATTTTATTTAGGTTTCAAATTCTTTAGGTTAGTTTTGGTTTTTATTTATTTTATTTAATTTAGTTTTTTAGTTTTTATTTTATTTTCTTTTATCTTTAGGTTTTGGTTTATGTTTTATTTTATTTTATTTTTTATTTTGGTTTTAAATTTTTTTTATTCATTTAATTTTAGGTTTTATTTAGGTTTAGGTTTTAGCTTTTTTAGGGTTTAGGGTTTAAATTTATTTAGGCTTTAGGAGTTTAGAGGGATTTTTTTGAGTTTAGGGTTTTAGGGTTTAAGGATTTAGGGTTTAGGTTTTGGATTAGGGTTTAACGTTTAGGTTTTATGATTTAAAGTTTAGAATTCAGGTTTTAGGGTTTAACATTTATAGTTTATGGTTTAGGGTTTAGTTTAGGGTTTATGTTTTTATAGGGTTTATGTTTAAGATTTAGGTTTTGAGGTTTAGGTTTAATTTATAGTTTAGGATTTTTTACAGAGAACAAAAGTTGACATTCTTCTTTAGTTTATTTAGTTTATTTTTTATTTTGTTTATTTATTTTTTTTATTTTATTTTTTATTTTTATTTATTTTATTTAGGTTTTATTTATTTTAGTTTTGGATTTTTATTTTTTAATTTAGGTTTTTTTATTTTTTGGTTGGTTTTATTTTTATTGTATTTCTTAGGTTTAGGATTTATTTTTTTAATTTTAGGTTTAGGTTTAGGTTTTTATTTTATTTTTTTAGGTTTAGGTTTTAGGTTTTCTTTTTTAGTTTAAGTTTAGGTTTATTTTGAGTTTATTTTATTTTATTTAGTTTGAGTTTAGGTTTAGTTTTTTTTATGTTTAGGTTTTATTTATTTTAGTTTGGTTTCTTTTATTTTAGGCTTATGTTTATTTTATTTTGTTTATTTTAGTTTTAGTTTTTTTTTTTTAGTTTAGGGTTTAGGTTTTTTTTTATTTATTTTTAGGTTTTATTTTTAGGGTTTAGGGTTTAGGGTTTAGGATTTATGGTTAAGGCTTTACAAAATTTTTTAAAAAAATTAAATAAACTGTAGGTTTATTATTTAGTTTAGTTTATTTATTTTATATATTTAGGTTTTATTTTTTTTACTTAGTTTAGTTTAGTTATTTTAAATTTATTTACTTTAGCTAGATTTTTTATTTTATATTATTTTTAGGTTTAGGTTTATTTTTTAGTTGAGCTTTATTTTATTTTATTTTTTTAGGTTTAGGGGTTTAGGGTTATATTTAGATTTATAGTATTTTTATAATTTAGAATTTAAAGTTTAGGGTTTAGTGTTTGAGGCATTATGGTTTAGGATTTTTGGGTTTATGGTTTTAGGTTTTAAGGTTTAAGTTTATAATTTGAAGCTGCACTATTTAAGTATTGAATAATTTCAAATATAATTGATAATCGATCGATCCAATGTATTTTTTTAAAGCATGTTGTAGGTTTAGGATTTAGGGAGTTTAGGTTTGTGTGGTCCGTTTTAGTTTAGGGTTTTTTAGGGTTTAGGGTTTAGGGCTGTAGGTTTAGTGTTGTATGTTATTTTATGTTCAAGTTTTTATTTTATTTTATTTTAGGTTTATTTTATTTTTATTTTACATTTTGTTTTTATTTTATTTAGGTTTTTATTCTTAGGTTTATTTTATTTTTTAGTTTAGTTTAGGTTATTATTTATTTTAGTTTAGTTTATTTTTATTAGTTTATTTTATTTTATTTTTAGGTTTAGGTTGATGTTTAAGTTTACATGTTTATTTTATTTTTTTATTTTATTTTATTTAGGTTTATGTTTTTTTATTTATTTTTAGGTTTTACTTAGTTTAGATTTAAGTTTTTAGGTTTTTAGGGTTTAGGGTTTAGGGTTTAGGGTTTTAGGTCTTAGGGTTTTAGGGTTTAAGGTATTGGGTTAGGGTTTAGGGTTTAAGGTTTAGGCTTTAGTGTTTAGGCTTTAGGGTTTAGGGTTTATGGTTTATAATTTCAAGCCCTAACCTATTTAAGAAGTATTGAATGATTTCAATATAATTGATAATCGACAGTCTGGTATTTTTTTTAAGTATGGGTTTTAGGTTTAGGTTTAGGGTTTAGGGTTTATGGTTTAAGGTTTAAGATTTAGGTTTAGTAGTTTTAGCCAGATTTGTTAGGTTTAGGGTTTAGGGTGGTGTTTTGGTAGGTAGGTTTAGTGTCAGGTTTAGGGTTACATTTAGGTTTAAGTTTTTATTTAGTTTTTATTATATTTTTTTAGGTTTATTTTATTTTTATTTTATGTTTAGTTTTTGTTTTATTTAGGCTTTTTATTCTTACATTTATTTTATTTATTTTGTTTAGTTTAGGTTATTATTTATTTAATTTTAGTTTATTTTTATTAGTTTATTTTATTTTATTTTTAAGGTTAGGTTTTAGTTTACACTTTTATTATTTTATTTTATTTTATTTTATTTAGGTTTAGGTTTTTTAATTTATTATCTTTTTAGGTTTTACTTAGTTTAGGTTTAAATTTTTAGGTTTTTAGGAGGGTTTAGGGTTTAGGGTTTTAGGGTTTAGAGTTTTAGGGTTTAGGGTTTAGGGTTAGGGTTTAGGGTTTAAGGATTAGGGTTTAGTGTTTAGGCTTTAGGGATTTGGATTTTTATGGTTTAAGGCTTAGGGTTTAAGGTTTAGGGTTAGCTTAGGGTTTTGGGTTTATGGTTTTTTAGGGTTTAGGCTTTATAGTTGTAGGTTTAGGGTTAGTTTTTGGGTTTAGGGTTGGTTTAGCATTCAGGATTTGGGGTTTAGGGTTTAGGGAGTTTTTTTAATTAAGTAAACCAACAGGTTTAGGTTTCTTTAGTTTATTTTTTATTTATTTTAGTTTATTTTATTTTAAATGTTTATTTTGGTTAATTTTTTATTTTTATTTTATTTTGTTTTTGTATTTTAGGTTTATTTATTTTAGTTTAGGCTTTTTATTTTAATTTATTTTTTTAGGTTTAGGTTTAGGTTTATATTTATTTTAATAATTTAGTTTTATTTTTATTTTTATTTTTTAGGTTCAGGTTTTATTTTTTATTTTTAGGTTTAGGTTTTATTTTTTTATTTTTTTAGCTTTAGCTTTTAGGTTTTTATTTTATGTTTATTTTTAGGTTTTATTTTTTAGTTTAAGTTTTTTTTTAGTTTATTTATTTTATTTAGTTTAAGGTTTAAGTTTAGTTTACTTTAGGTTTAGGTTTAGGTTCTATTTATTTTAGCTTAGTTTATTTTAGTTTAGGTTTAGGTTTCTTTTATTTTGTTTATTTTAGGTTTATGGTTTATGTTTTATTTTTTATTTATTTTTAGGTTTATTTTTTAGCTTTAGGTTTTTATTTAGTTTTTATTTTATTTTATTTTGGGTATATTTTATTTTTATTTAACGTTTAGTTATTATTTTCTTTAGGTTCTTTATTTTTAGGTTTATTTTATTTTTTTTAGTTTAGTTTAGGTTTTTATTTATTTAATTTCGGTTTATCTTTTTTTTTTAATTTTTTTAGGTTTAGGTTTAAGTTTTTGTTTAGGTTATAGTTTAGGTTTTTATTTTATTTTATTTATTTTATATTATTTAGGTTTAGGTTTATTTATTTATTTTATTTTTAGGTTTAGGTTTTTAGGTCTTTAAGGTTTAGGGTTTAGGGTTTAGGGTTTAGGCTTTGGGTTTGGGTTAAGGATTTAGGGTTTTAGTGTTTATGATGGTTTAGTGATTTAGGGTTTCTTTAGGGGTTTTTTTTAGTTTTAGGGGTAGGATTTATTTATTTATTTTATTTTTTTAAATTAAGTAAACTAGTAGGTTTATGTTTATTTAGTTTATTTTTTTTATTATTTTTTTATTTTGATTTGTGTTTATTTATATTTTTATTAGTGTAGTTTATTTATTTTAGGTTTATTTATTTTAGTTTATGTTTTTTTATTTTAATTTATATTTTATGTTTAGGTTTAGGTTTAGGTTTATTTTTTAGATTAGTTTTAATTTCATTTTATTTTTTAGGTTTTAGTTTTATTTTTTATTTTTAGGTTTAGGTTTAGATTTTAATTTTATTTTTTTAGGATTAGATTTTAGGCTTTTCTTTTAGGTTTATTTTTAGGTTTTATTTTATAGTTTAGGTTTAGGTTTATTTTTAGTTTATTTTATTTTATTTAGTTTAGTTTAGGTTTCGGTTTAGTTTATTTTATGTTCAGGTTTAGTGTTTTTTTTTAGTTTATGGTTTAGGTTTTATTTATTTATTTATTTTTAGGTTTATTATTTATGTTAGGTTTTTATTTAGTTTTTATTTTATTTTATTTTATGTTTATTTTATTTTCATTGTAGGTTTAGTTTTATTTTATTTAGGTTTTATTTTTTAGTTTAGTTTAGGTTTTATTTATTTTATTTTAGTTTAGTTTTTGTTTTTTTTATTTTATTTTCTTTTTTAGGTTTAGATTTAGGTTTAGGTTTAGGTTTTAGTTTATGTTTTCATTTTATTTTATTTTTTTATTTTATTTTGGTTTAGATTTATTTATTTATTTATTTTAGGTTTTATTTAGTTTAGGTTTAGGTTTTTAGCTTTTTAGGGATTAGGGTTTCGATTTTGGGTTTTAGGGGTTAGGGTTTAGGGTTTTATTTTTCATTTAGGGTTTACACATTAGGTTTTATGGTTTAGGGTTTAGGGTTTAGGGTTTTAGGGTTTAAGGTTCACAGTTTCAAGTTTAGGGTTTAGGTTTTAGGTTTAGGGTTCACGTTTTAGTTTAGAATTTAGTTTTTTTGGGTTTTGTTAACAGAGAATAAACTAAGATTCAACATTTCTTTTTTTGTTTATTTAGTTTGTTTTTTATTTATTTTAACTTGTTTTTATTTTTATATTTTTATTTATGTTTACTTTTTTTATTTAGTTAGTTTAATTATTTTAGGTTTATTTATTTAAGTTTAGGTTTTTTATTTTAGTTTATTTTTAAAGTTTAGGTTTAGGTTTATTTTTTAGTTTAGTTTTATTTTATTTTATTTTTTAGGTTTACGATTTTTTTATTTAGGTTTAGGTTTAGGTTTTTATTTTATTTTTTTAGGTTTAAGTTATAGGTTTTTATTTGAGGTTTATTTTTAGTTTTCTTTCTTAGTTTAGTTTAGGTTTATTTTAGTTTATTTTATTTTATTTAGTTTAAGGTTTAGGTTTAGGTTTGTTTAGGTTTCAGTTTAGGTTTTATTTATTTTAGTTTAGTTTTTATTTTTATGTTTGATTTATTTTATTTTGTTTAATTTATGTTTAGTTTTTTTTTAGTTTAGAGTTTAGGTTTTATTTTTTATTTATTTTTAGGTTTTATTTTTAGGTTTATTATTTATGTTTAAGTTTTTATTTAGTTTCTATTTTAATTTATCTTAGGTTAATTTTATTTTTATTATAGGCTTAGTTTTTATTTTATTTATGTTTTTTTTTTCTTTTTTTTAGCTTAGTTTAGGTTTTTATTTATTTTATTTTTGTTTAATTTCCATTTTGTATTTTATTTTCTTTTTAGGTTTATGTTTAGGTTCAGGTTTTAGTACGTGATTTTATTTTATTTTATTAAATTATTTTATTTTTGTTTAGATTTATTTATTTATTTTATTTTTAGGGTTTATTTAGTTTAGGTTTAGGTTTTTAGCTTTTTAGGCTTTAGAGTTAGTTTAGGGTGTAGGGTTTAGGGTTTTTTTGGGTTTAGGGTTTATGATTTAAGATTTACGATTTAGTTTTTTGGGTTTTTAGGATTTAGGTTTAGGGCTTAGGGTTTAGGCTTTAGGTTTAGGGTTCACGTTTTAGTTTAGGGTTTAAGATTTTTAGCTTTTTTTTACAGAGAACCAATATGGATTCAACATTTCTTCTTTTGTTTGTTTACTTTATTTACTTTATTTTTTATTTATTTTAGGTTATTTTATTTTTTAATTCTTTTTTATGTTTATTTTTTCTTTTTATTTAGTTTAGTTTATTTATTTTAAGTTGATTTATTTTAGTTTAGCTTTATTAGTTTAGTTTATTTTTTAGGTTTAGGTTTATTCTTTTGGTTGAGTTTTATTTTATTTTATTTTAAGTTTAGGTTTTATTTTTTTATTTTAGGGTTAAGTTTAGTTTTATTTTATTTAGGTTTAGGTTTAGGTTTTATTTTTTAAGTTTATTTTAGGTTTATTTTAGTTTAGTTATTTTATTTTAGTTTATTTTATTTTATTTAGTTTTTTTAGCTTAGTTTATTTTAAGATTAGGTTTAGGATTTATTTAGTTTATTTATTTAGGTTTAGATTTATCTATTTTGTTTTTTTATTTTATGTTTAGATTTTTTTAGTTTTTTAGTTTATTTTATTTATTTTTAGGTTTTATTTTAAGGTTTATTTTAGGTTTAAGTTTTATTTGGTTTTATTTGATTTTATTTTAAGTTTATTTTATTTTATTTTACATTTAGTTTTATTTTATTTAGGTTTTATTGTTAAGTTTAGTTTAGATTAAGTTTTATTTATTTTATTTTATTTATTTTTATTAGTTTAATTTATTTTATATTTAGATTTAGGTTTATATTTAGTTTAGGTTTTATTATATTTACATTTTATTTTATTTTAGGTTTAAGTTTTATTTATTTATTTTATATTATGTTATTTAGTTTAGGTTTAGATTTGTTTTGGTTTAGAGTGAGTGTAGTTTAGTGGGTTTATCAGTGCCTGGCTCAGGTTTAGGGTGGTAGTGGTTTGGGGCCTAGGGTGTGGAGGGTTTAGGTTTAGGTCAGTTATGGCCAGGTTTTGGGTCTTTAGTTTTTTAGTTTTTAGGATTTAGGTATGTGGTTTATTTTGTTTTTTTTAAAATTAAAACCCAGTTTAGGTTTATTTATTTATTTTTATTTATTTTAGTTTAGTTTATTTTTTATTTTTATTTAGGTTAAATTATTATTTTTATTTAGTTTAATTTATTTATTTTATGTTTATTTATTTTAGTTTAGGTTTTTTATTTTAGTTTATTTTTAGGTTTAGGTTTATGTTTATTTTTTTTTTTTATTTTGTTTAATTTTAGTTTATTTTAGATTTAGGTTTTATTTTTTATTTTAGGTTTATGTTTAGGTTTTATTTTATTTTTTTAGGTTTAGTTTAGTTTTATTTTAGGTTTATTTTAGGTTTTATTTTTTTTTTAGTTTATCTTTAGCTTTATTTTAGTTTATTTTATTATTTAGTTTAGGTTTAGGTTTAGTTTATTTTAAGGATTATTTTAAGTTTTATTTATTTTGTTTAGTTTAGTTTTTTTAGGTTTATTTTAATTTGTTTATTTTTTTTATTTTATTTTAGGTTTTTTTTTAGTTTTATTTTTTATTTTCTATATATTTTAGGTTTATTTTAAGGT
The DNA here is from genome assembly GCA_021442155.1 of Cymbidium sinense. Classification (NCBI taxonomy): domain Eukaryota; kingdom Viridiplantae; phylum Streptophyta; class Magnoliopsida; order Asparagales; family Orchidaceae; genus Cymbidium; species Cymbidium sinense. The sequence continues at coordinate 276,519,432 of CM038214.1, read as the reverse complement.
TTATTTTATGTTTAGGTTTTATTTTATTTATTTTATTTTAGCTTTATTTTATTTTATTTACATTTTTAGGTTTTATTTATTTTGTTTTTTAGTTTAGTTTAGGTTTTTATTTATTTTATTATTTATTTTATTTTATTTTAGGTTTGCTCAATTTAGTTTATTTTATTTAGGCTATTTTTTATTTTTTTTTTTTTAGGTTTGTGGTATTCTAGGGTTTAGGGTTTAGGAGGTTTTTGTGGTTTAGGGTTTGGTAGGGCCTATTTAGGGTAGGGCTCAGGGTTTAGGTTAGTATGGCCTTTAGGGTTCTGCTCATGTCTGGATGGGGTTTAGTGAGGGTTTGGATTTAGGATTTAGAAAGCATAGGGTTGGGTTGGCTAGTTTATGGTTTATATTTTAGTATTTAGGGTAGTGTATTTAGGTTTTTTTTTTTTTAAAAAAAAATTCAAACCAGTTTAGATTCATTTAATTTATTTTATTTATTTTGTTTATTTTATTTTTTATTTTCTTTAGTTAATTTTTTATTTTTATTTAGTTTACTTTATTTATTTTAGGTTTATTTATTTTAGTTTAGGTTTTTTATTTTAGTTTATTTTTTAGGTTTAGGTTTAAGTTTATGTTTATGTTTATCTTTTGTTTAGTTTTATTTTTATTTTATTTTTTAGGTTTAGGTTTTATTTTTTATTTTACCTTTTTAGGTTTAGTATTTTAGGTTTATTTTTAGGTTTTTTTGTTAGTTTAGGGTTTATTTAGTTTATTTTAGTTTATTTTAGTTTTGGTTTTAGTTTAGGGTTTAGGTTTTATTTTTTATTTATTTTTAGGTTTATTTTTTTAGGTTTAGGTTTTATTTAGTTTTTATTTTATTTAAGGTTTTTTTCCACTATCCTTCAAAATCTTTAATGGAAGTGGGAACCCACGATAACACATTGCACACTTTAGAGCCAGTTGTTGTAACACCAAGGAAGGTTTGCTAGTTGCAAAGGACAACCTGGTGGTGAGAGTACAGCCAAAGATATACTGCCCGATAGTCCAAGAGACCAATCATCGATCTGAGTCCAAGACTCTACCGTTGGAGCTACCATCTCTTCTACTAGCTCCTCTTCTACCAGCAGGAGCATTATATCTGCTGATAAGGGCACTAAATCCCTTTCTCTGCTTACTTTACTTGATTTTTATCATGTACCCCCACCCAAAATGAAATTAATGAAGAAAGTTGATTCTACTTATATATTGTCTACGTTTGATGCTTTTGATTTTATTTTTATTGAAAGCTCTCTGAGTCTAAATAAAAATAATAGCTCAAGTAGTTATGATCCTTTCCTTTCTGATTCAGAGTCAGACTATCCTTCTCTGAATCAATCAGGTTCACCTCTTGGCATTGACTTGGAGTCAACTAACTCTAGGGATCCCATAGGAGAAGCTGTAAGTATGCCCGATAAGAAGGTAGAACTTTCCATAAGCTCATCATTCCAAGAAGTCACTAAAGTCAACCTACATAGTAGCAAAGTTCTACCTCTTAGGGTTGCACCTCAGATAAGGGTAAGCAAGTCATTAGTTCTAGTGAGTAGATAGCCCTCCATAGGATGCTCACCCATGGATATGCTTGTGGATGACCAAGTGAGTTGATTACAATGTCCCACCTTACCTTAAAAAAAGTATCCGTAAGCATATATCTGACGCCCTTGTCTTATCCAAAGAGATGAGGGATTCTCTAATCAAGGCCTTACTTGATCTAGAGATTCTTACCATCGCTACTAAAGAGGAGGCATGCCACTCAAAGGATATCTCAAGAGTTACATTTAGCAATGAAGACTTACTAGTAGAGATGATCGAGCACAACTGCCTCTTTACATTATAGTGAATGTTGGCAGATACATGCTATATAGAGTTTTGCAACAAAGCCTTCTGCCACTCATCCTAATCCCCCATAGCACTAATCCTAATTCCTACAAAATTACATTTATGTGGGAAAAGTAAATATAACTACACTTTCAAAATAGAGGTTAGCTAAATATACATATAATCCCAAGTAGTTGTATTTATAATTTGCACTTAGACATAGTAACTAAGCCCACTTGTCTAACTTGGATTATGCGGATATAAGCAACCATCAAAAAAGATCATTCACATTTATTTTAAGCATCCTTAAGCATAATCCCAAAAACATGATTAAGTTAATATTGGCCTATCATCCTAAGCATACACCCTAACATCTAATCTAAAATAATACATCATAAAACAAAACATACATCACATCATACACCGTCTTAACTTAGAGCTTGAAGTGGTGACTTAATTCTAATGTGTGTATTAAGGCTTGTCTGGTAAGTCTTGTTAGGCATTAGTGTTGAATTTTCTAAGTGTAGAAGGATTCAATTTAACACGAAAGGTTGATTTCACTTGAAGTAGTTTAATTGATTTGACAAATTTAATTTGTGTTTTTTGTTGTTTCATTTGATTACACTTAGCAACTAAGTGTTATAAAGAGAGGAATAGAGGATTGCCCTCTTTCATCCCTACCTTTAGTCACTTTCTAAAGTATATTAATTTGATTTAGGTCTCTTTAGTGAATGGCTTATTAAATGATTTAATTAACCCTAAGTTTAGGTTCACTTTAAATAATCCTATTCAAAATGAAAGACATCTTAAGATTAATTTAATTCAATTACTACCACATGAGATATATTAAATCATTCCTTTCCATCACATGTAACATGCATATGATTTAATCTTAAGTGTATCTAAACATGCAACATATTTTAGCACACTTAAATGATGAATGTATGTGCATGTTTAGAATTTATATTTTATTTGATTGAATTATTTAAACATATTAATTTAAAACTTTTTTCAAATTCCTAAACAAAAAGGACATAAGAATGAAATTAAATAGGCATGTATCGTTGTTAAACCAGGGAAGTGAGGTAATCAAATGACCTTCATGGAGCTAGCTAAAGCCTCGTATTCTCAGAATGTCTAGCCTATATAACCATTTGCATTCAAACATATGTAAATTCGTATACATGAACATAGGAAGTAAGCTCCAAATCATATGGCTAATTAATTCAACCACTTAGTCAATTATGAATGCATGCAATTTTAATGTAAAATGGAATTTTCATTCACTAATCACATATGCATATACATGTACAAAGATATAGGCAAATGCGTGTCATTGTTAAACTAGGGAAGTGAGGTGATCAAATAACCTCCTTGGGGCTAACTAAAGCCTTGTATTCTCAGGATGTTCAGACTATATACTTGCTTTTCTTGGACACACATGGATGTATACATAAATGAGGGAAAGAAAACCATGGAAAGATTATATATATTTTTGATTAAATCATTTATATATATGAATTAAAGATCTATCCAAAGTCTAATTTTGAAATACATAAGAATGAAATCAAATGGATATGCATCGTTGTTAAACCAGGGAAGTGAGGTAATCAAATGGCCTAGTTGGAGCAAGCTAAAGCCTCGTGTTCCCGGGATGTCTAGACTATATACCCATTATCATTCAATCTTATATAAATCAACACTTGAATAGAGGAAAGAGAACTCAACATTCATACACTTAAGCTATAAGCACATGCATTGCTTATGTATTTATAACTAGCATCATAACACATATTATTATTGAATTATAAACTTTTGAAAAATACATTTGGATTTAATAGTGATAATAGTCATGCATATATTAAATTAAATCAACACATGCAAGCTTACATAAAGGAAATCCATTTTGTTTTACTTGATTTTGAAAAGATGGATGCATGAATTCAAATGACTTACCAAATTTAACATGATTAGGAAAGAGGACAATCAAATATAAGCATGTGATTCATTCAACAAAACTAGTTCTTAAGGACAATCAAATCAAATAAGATTATATAAAGAAAACCAAAGCTTCTAATTAAGTTTTGGATTTGATTTTATCTAAAGAGGAGAAGAGAAATCATCACTTGATGTTTTAAACCCATTCCCACATTAGTGATTTGATTTAATTTAAGGAAATGTAATTAAGTTTATTTTATGGGTTAATTATGTTGAACCCTTAATTAGATGAATTAATTACCCTTACCTATGTCACCTTAAAGTAATTAACTAAATAATTATGAGCAAACATGATATGCATGGAAAATAAACTTACAATGATCCTAGGAAATGCAATTGGATCATGATTAATAGTTATTTAGATTGAGGGACTTAATTAATTACTTTTATGGTTTTCCCACACATGTGGACTAACCATAATTTCATTAAATTCCTTTAGGTTATTAAACACTTAAAGATCTACCCCATGATTTAATTAAGGTCTCATGTGATTATGATTTCAATTTGATTAAGTTATTTAATTAATTAATTAAATCTTAATTAATCATTTTAAAAAGGGTGAATGAACTTAGGGGTCCCAACCTTATTCCTTAGTTCACTTACTATTGAACAATGATTAGTAAACTTAATTAACAAATTTATTACTATTCATGGGATTAGTTAATCATTAATTAACTTAAAAGAGTAGTTAAGGTCTAATTAGTCAATTTTCTTAGTAAAGTTAGCAATAAATCTCAAGAAAGTAATGGGAGGTAGAGGTCATCCCATTAAATTAACCTACAAAATTTAAAATTACTCATGTAATTAAGGAGTAATTAAGCTAATTAATTTTTAATTAAACTTTAATTACTCTTCAAAATTAGTTAAGATCATTTTTAATTAATTCTCCTTTCAAAACCTTTTAAAATAAGTATTTATTTGCATTTTTTATTTTTTTAAGATTTTTTTATGATTTTTAGAAGTTTCAGACATTAAAAATGATTAATTAAGCCAAATTAAAGCCTAATCCTATTGGCGCCATGTGACACACTTTCTATGTGGCACCGCGAGATTGGCTACTTAAAACTTATCCAACTCATACTACATTACGATGTTTTCTTTCATCCAATCGTCCAATCTAAGATTGGATGGCTATGATTAATCCCACAACTTAATAAATTAAATCAGATCGATCTAGCAGATCTAAACATGATCGTCCATTTTGATCACACGAAATGGATGGTGCATGATCTAACGTCATGCAAGTGAGGGAGAATGGAGTTCGTCTACCATTGCCCTCTTGATCCGAGCTTACCCGAGCTCGGATCAACTCTAAAAGGATCTTACATCTTTATGACATCAATCGGAAGGGATCCAATAGTCAAGATCACACGAGATGCAGGTTTTCTTCAAAAAGCTCCAACCTATTTTTTCCTAAGGATCAGTTTTGGAAGCATACCTTGCCGGAGGTCAAGACTGTAAGCTCGAATGATTGAGGAAGCTTCATCTAGTGGAGATAAAGCCTTGTTGAGTACCAATTGGATCAATTCTCGTTCACCAAGGCCAAAACTAATGATTTGGAGCTCGATTTGATCAAGTCCCACCGCCAATGCTCGAAGCTTGGGAGATAATTCATTCTTGTGATGACGAGCCTGTGGGAAGGTGCAAAGTTAATTTGAGTTTGATGGAGAAATGGGGAGTTAGGTCAAAATGGGAGTGTCCTATTTCAAAATGATGGCATTTTTTGATTGAGGAACAAGATGAGCTAGGGAATGGCTCTAGGCTCATCTTGAGTAGCTAAGGCTCGAAATGATTTTTTGTGTGTTTGAGTGGAATGGGGGTGTATAGTCCCACTTCATCTTGATTGGAGGTGGATTAGGTTTGGCTTCTAGTATCCCCAACTCCTGGAGTCAGGCGGGAGGAGGTGAGTTGGCTTGGTTGGTTGAAGGTGTGGAGGTGGTTGCCAAGGAGGAATCATGGGTGTCCTATGAGTTCAAATGCTCTAATGGGGAGGGGGGAGGTGATTACAACTCCCATGGGTCATGGTCGATCCAACCACCCTCTGGTCGGGCAATGTCCTAGTGCAGGTTCACCATCGGAGAGTACCAAGTGGCCAAGGAATGGGAAATGACTACCACATGGATGATTGTTTAATGTGATGCCCTCACCCAATGGTAGAATGATCATTTGGCATTGGATTTGATTTGGCAGATTTGAAATGAGCCAAAAGTGGGTAAGCCCAAATTTCAAGTCAATTGGAGTTGATTTGATTAGGTTTGGCTCAATTTGACTCATTTAGGTCAATTTGAGTTAAGTTGGGTCAAGTTGACCAATTGGTTAAGTTGGGTGAATCCAAGGATTGGGTTAAGTTCATATGATTATTTGGGATGTTTTGGTTTAATTGGTTTGGTTTAGTTTGGCTTAGATTTGATTTTGGCTCATTTGAATTCATTTGTGTCAAATGAGTTAAGTTGACCAATTTGACCAAATTGGCTTGGGTTGGGTGCTGGTCTGGGTTTAGTTGACCAATTGAAGATGATTGTACACTTTGGTTTGAATTAATTTGGATTTGGTTTTGAATTTGGCCAACTTGAACCTTTAGGTCAATTTGGTAGGTCGGGTTCAATTGGGTCAAATCATTTTGGTCAAGTTCAACAATCAATTTGGAGTGAACTTGAGCCATTGGTTGCAATCAATTTGGTTTATATTTTGATTTGACCTAATTTGGTCTTCTAGAATAATTTGGGTCAACTTGGGTCTAGAGGGACAATTGGGATTGGTTTGACTCAATTAAAGGTCAAGTCATATTCAAATATTGATTTTGATTTGGTATGAATCATTAGTTTCAAGGGATTTGGCTTAGGTTGAAATTTGGCTAGTTTGGGTTCATGTGGGTTAAGGGGCTGACTTGGTCAAATGACCAAGTTGACTTGGTTTGACCCAATTAAGGACAATTAATCAACATAGGGTGATCAACAATCATGATGGGAGGTTCTGATGGGCTTGGTTCAATTCAATTTTGGTACGATTAGAACTTGGCTCAAATAGGTCAAATTAGCCACTTTGGGTCAAGTGGACCAATTGGGTTTAGTTAGCTTGACTTTGGGTTGAGTTTTATTTAGTTGAGTTTATATATGGATTTGGGATTGATATATAAATTCAATTGGAATTGGCTCAGATTCAAATGGGTTTTAGTTCATTTGAACATTTCAAGTCAAAAGGATTAAGTTAGGTTTGACTTGGGTTAATTTTTGTTTGGCTTGATCATTATAGATTTCATTTATATTTGTGAATATGATTAAAGGTATGATTGATTCATGAGAAAATCAATTGAATTTAGGTTTTGGAATGAACGAATTTGGCTAAGTCCATGGAGTTGGGTCATGTGGCTTAGGTTTAGATTTTGATTTGGTTTGATTTATTTTTGATGATTTAAATGTATATTTCATTTAAATTGTGATGATGATTGAAAATATGATTGATTTGTGAGAAAATCATTTGAGTTTGACTTGATTTGGATTAAGATTTGGCTAAGTCTATGGGATAGGTCATATACCTTAGGAAGGGTTTTAATTTAATTTGATTTAGTTTTGATCATTTTAATGTAGATTTGATTTATATTTAGGAAGATGATTGAAGATGTAAATTGATTATGAGATAATCAATTGATTTTGGATTGATTTGGATTAAAGTTTGGCTAAGTCCATGGGATAGGTCATATTTAGAAGGGTTTCAAGTTTGGATTTAATCATGGGCTTCAATCATTTGGTTTTGAAATTTGGGTTTGGATTTGAATTTGATGTTTGAATTGAACTTGAGGTTTGGTTTGAGAATGTGAACATGGATTGGATTTGGGTAGAGTAGGTGGATTATCTTAATCCCCAAGGCATAACCTAATCCTATGGTTAAACCTTCTAAGTCCTTAGGCATAGGTTAAGTGTTTACCTAATTATTAGAAGTGTCTTATGACTAGAGAAGTCTTAGTGTCTAGAAGACTCTTAAGTGTTGCCCTTGGAGATAGATGATTGGAAGACTGAAGTCAAGTTTCACATTATAGACTTAGATACATCTTTCAACGCTTTGTTTGGGAACCATGGATACACAAGAACAACATAGTTCCATCCTCTCTACATCACTGTATGAAGTTTGTGAGAGGTGGGATCGTCTACTGCTTCAATGGACATCACAAGCCATTTATAATTTCTGAGGTCAGCATATATGAAGATGCAACTTACTACCTCCCTCAAAATCAACAAGTCTATTCTCATGAACTTGGCCAAAGTTTAAAAATAAAAAAAAAGGAAAAAGAAAAAGGAAAGAAATAAGAAAATGAAAAGGAAAATAAAAGGGAGAGAAAATAAACTTAGAGGAGGAAGTGAAGCTTAACATTAGATTCCACCCAAAGTTCATTACTTCATTCAAACATATGGGTAGGACAATGTGACCTCCACCAGGCAGAGGAAGAGGCTAGTTCACAGGCAGTCCTAAGGGTGAAAAACCTCCTTATTGGCCACCCAATAGAAGAAATGTCCCCTAGAGTACACTGCTATCCATATATACTAAAATCTATTTCATAAGATGAGTGTTATATGGTTAGCAATAACTACTCTTCTCAAGAGTAGATTCCCTTGAGGGACACTTATAAGCGAAGATCGCTCCAAAGAAAAGCATAAATATATTCAAGTCTATTTGTGAAACAGTTAGACATTAGTTGGGAACCTTAGCTCTAAACCAACTTTCCTCTCAAAAAGTTGAGGGTTTGGTAGTTAAGGAAGCCCCTAAGTAATTCATAGGTGTGAAGACTCAGGTTGAGCATCATCCTCAAGTCAAGAAATTAATGTAGAACTTGAGGATGATTCATATAAAGATTTAATAATTACCTTTTGATTGGTACTTGCCTTGTGTTCATAATTTAGAAAAGAAATGGTTTATCCCACATACATAGTCAAAGCACAGGTCAGATTACTTTGAAAGAATATGAAAGAACAAATGCAAAAGCTCTCAATCAAGATCGGGACTAGGATTCGGTACAATGGGTCCATTTGATGATGATGATTACTGCTTAGTCATCACCAATCATTTAGAATCTGATAGGTTCTTTTCAAATCAAATTAACTCATATGAGGAGCTATGCTTAGAAACTTTAGATGATCCAAATGATTTTGAAGTTAAAGATGCACTGCCAGAGTTTGATGAAGAGATCAAGTCAACCATCGATGAGCTCAACGAAATCAACTATGGAACTGAAGAAGATCCATGCCCAACATACACGCTTCTTGTTGAATGAAATTGAAACCATTGACTTAGTTAGGCAATTGATTGAGTTTAAGGACTACTTTGCATGGAGTTATAAAGAGATGTTTGGATTGGCTCCTGATAGAGCGATCCATAAACTAGCAATAGAACCTACAACTAACTGAATCAAGCAAGTTCCTAGACACATGCGATTAGACATAGAACAACAGGTCATTTATGAAGTCAAGAAATTGATTGATGATGGCTTCATCCAGGAAGAAAAATACTCTACCTGGTCAGTTAAAAAAAGAATGGTCAAATTCACATATGCATCAATTTTAGGGATTTAAATAAGGCATGTCTAAAAGATGAATTTTCGCTACCAATCCTGGAGCTGATGGTGGACATTGCCTCATCTCATTTAACATTCTCTTTATGGATGGCTCATCTAGATATAACAAAATAAAGATGGCCCATGAAGACGAAAGAAACATTACTTTTAGAACCCCTGATCAAAATCTATTACTATAAGGTCATGCCTTTCATTTTAAAATGCATGCTACATACCAAGGCTATTATCAATATTCAATGAACTCATTCACCATCAAGTTGAGTGCTATGTCGATGATCTTATGGTTAAAAGTAGAGAAAAGGAATACCATCTCTTTGACTTGAGAGTAGATTTCAAATAGTTAAGATAATTTAACTTCAAAATGAACTCCCTGAAGTGTGCATTCAGAGTAGCATCAGGGAAATTCCTTGGGTTTATTTTCTGACACCAGAGAATCAAAATTGATCTAGAGAAGATCAAAGTGATATTAAAAATGCCACCGCCTAAAAGTTTAACTCAACTCAGATCATTCCAAAGGAAGTTGGAGTATCTAAGATGCTTTATATCCAACCTATTGGGAAGATGTTATATTCTCGACTTGTCAAAAGGATGACAAGTTTAAGTGGGATGATAAGTGTGAGCTTGCAAGACATCACATCAAGCATTACTATGACATCGCCGTTCTAGTAGCCCTATTTCTGCAAGCCTCATACTTTACACTCATGATAATTCTCTTGGTGCTTTATTGGCTCAAGCCAATGATGAAGGGAAGGAAAATTTACTCTACTACCTTAGCCATCATCTAATCCCTATTAAGGCTATTATCCACCCATTGAGAAGCATTGCCTAGCTTTAATCTTTGCATCCCAAAAGCTACAACACTACATGCTTCCTCATAAGGTGAACTTAATCTCTAGGATCAATCCATTATAGTATCTCATGAGATGGATGACGCTATCTGAATGATTGGCACAATGATCCATGATCCTCTCACAATTTAACATTACCTTCGCACCCCTCTGTGTGGTGAAAGGATAAGTGCTAGCAGATTTTTTAGCAGAACACCCACTTCTTGCTGACTCTCCACTTAGTGATGATCTCCTTGATGAACAAATCATGAACTTAGGGGATACTATCATTCACCAATGAGAGATGTACTTTGTTGGTGCGGCTTCCTCTAAAAGAGGAGAAGAACCAAAATATACTATTCTATGAATGGCAAGGGTAGGAATAGTTCTCTTAACTCTGGACCGTGATGTGATGAGATTCTATATCATCTGTCCAATCCTTACACCAACAATGAAGCTGAATATGAGTCTCTTGCCGCTTGGAGTTAGCCATTACTCTAAGCATCCGTAACATCAACATCTTTGGGGATTCTTAACTTGTCAACCAAATTGGTCCTATAAGGTTATAAAGCCCAAGCTCCATCTCTACCACAAGTACACCATGGAGTTTTTTGGCCCAACCCGAGGTTACCATTTATAAGATTCCTCGAGAGAATGTTGTAGATGCTTTAGCCAAGCTGCCAAGGAGTTGCCATGTTTGAGGATGAGTCCATATCAATAAAGGTCCAAAATATATAAAGTATTATCCCTTATTGATATTGAACTCATCAAAAGTACTCTTGAAGGGGACGCCATTGCCAAGAAGGACAGGAGTTAGATTGGAGGCAACCAATCATGGATTACCTAAATAAAGGCAAGTAGTTTAGTTTAGGGTTTAGCATTTTGGGTTTTAAGGTTTAGGTTTAGGTTTAGAGTTTAGAGTTTAGGGTTTATGTTTTAAGTTTAGAGTTTAAGTTTTAGTTTAGGGTTTAGGGTTTAAGATTTGAGGGTTTTTTTAATAGAGAACACATTCATATTCAATATTTCTTCTTTTTGATTTCATCAACCAAGTAACACCCCAAGTTTTCTAAGATAGAAGCGATGACATAGATAAAAAATGAGCACCCATAAAGAATATCAAAAACCCTAGATAAGTAGAACCGTCTCTACTGTAAAGACACAATTCCATAAGCAGCAGATCGGATCAATTATTCTTCAGTTTCTCTAGTTCAAATCAGAACCACTCGAGCCTCCCAAGTAGTAGGATCTGCCATCATATCCTGATCTTGCCCACCATCAGGGTAACCTCCATCACTCCTCTCACCTCCATAACCACCACTGCTCTGACCACCACCTTCATATCCACCAGCACCTCCAAATCCCTCACCACCACTACGATAACCGCCGCCTTTGCCTTTACCTCAACTGCAAGATCTAGATTGAGTATAGTTGACGGTGATGTTCCTGTCATCAAGGTTTTGCCCATTCTTAGGGTTTAGGGTTTAAGTATTAGAGTTTAGGGTTAATGGTTCAAGGTTTAGGGTTGTGGAGGTTTAGGTTTGGGGTTTAGAGTTTAGGGTTTTTTAGCATTTAAAGAGTGGAAGGTTTAGGGTTTGTTTTGAGGGTTTAAAGAGTTTAGAGAGTTGTGATAGTTTAGGGAGGGTTATAGGTTGTGGTTAGGAGAAGGTTTGGGTTAGTTAGTGTGGTAGATTTGGGTTGGTATTTTTTAGGTTTAAGTTTAATAGGTTTGCCATTTATTTTTTATGTATTTATTTTATATTATTTATAGGTTTAATTTTCACTATTTTAGTTTTATTTATCTTATTTAGTTTATTTTATTTATATTTAATTTAGTAGGTTTAGGTTATTTTATTTATTTTATTTTAGGTCATTATATTTTTTATCTTATTAGTCTGGTAGGTTTAGGTTTTAGGTTTGGGAAAGTTTTGGTCAGGACAGAGAGTTCATATTTTTTTTTGGCCTGGGAGTGAGCTAGTGGGCCCAGTTTTAGGCTCATGATAGAGCTGGGTTGACCTGGTTTTAGGGCCTGGTGGTTGACTAGTGCTCAGCCTGGATCTGGGCCCAGTTCTGGATCTTGGTCATGGTGGCCGCCCAGGTCGTGGTCCCAGGCCAAAGGCCCAGCTCAGCCTTCAGGCCTGGGCCCAGGGCCTAAGCCCAGGGCCTGTGGCCCAGCCCAGTCCATATCCAGAGTTGTGGCCTGGTTTTACTCAGCCCAGCCCAGTGCTTGTGGTCAGGAGTTTGGTGGCCCCTTTAGGTTTAGGTGTTTAGGTGAAAGTTTAGGGTTTAGTGGAGGATTTAGAGTTGGTTTTTAAAAAGAAAGGGTTTAGTATTTATTTTTATTTTATTTATTTGAGTTTATTTCATTATGTATTTTTCTTAGGTTTATTTTATTCTTATTTAGTTTAGTTTATTTATTTTAGTTTAATTTTAGTTTAGGTTTATTTTTAAGGTTTTATTTATTTTTTTTAGGTTTAGATTTTTGGGTTTATTTAGGTTTTAGGTTTAGGGTTTAGGGTTTAGGGTTTAAAGTTTTTGTAATAGAGAACAAATTCATATTCAACATTTCTTCTTTATGATTTCATCAACCAAGTAGCACCCCAAGTTTTCTAAGACACAAGTGATGACATAGATAAAAAATGAGCACCCATAGAGCAAATCAAAAACCATAGTCAAGTTGAACTGTCTCAATTGTAAAGACACCGTTCCATAAGCAGCAGATCAGATTGGCCATTCTTCTTTCTCCACCCCATCGAATGACCACCACTTTAGTAGTGATTCGACATCATATCCTCAACTCTCCTCCGCCACCACCAGGTCAGAACCTCCATCGTTCCTCTCGCCTCTATAACTACCACTACTCCAACCACCACCTCCATATCCACCAGCACCTCTGGATTCCCCACAACAACTTTGATAACCACCACCTCTGACTTTGCCTCCATGCCAAATCTAGACTGAGCCTTTATTGGTGATGATTTTAAGGTTCTCCCATTCTTTTTGTTTGGGTTGTTTTATTTGAGTTAGTTTGGGTTTAGGTTTGGGGTTTAGAGTTTAGGGTTGTAAGTTTATTTAGTTTATTTTTTTATTTATTTGAGTTTATTTTATTTTTATTTATTTAGGTTTATTTTTTTTTATTTAGTTTATTTATTATAGTTTAGTTATTTTTTTTAGTTTATTTTAGGTTTAGGTTTATTTTTTAGTTGAATTTTATTTTTATTTTATTTTTTGAGGTTTAAGTTTTATTTTTTTATTTTAGTTTAGGTTTTAGGTTTTATTTTAGGTTTATTTTGATGTTTTATTTTTAATTTAGGTTTAGGTTTATTTTTAGTTTATATTTTATTTAATCTTTAGTTTAGGTTAAGGTTTTAGGTTTTATTTATTTTAGTTTAGTTTAGATTTATTTTATTTTATTTATTTTATATTTATTTTAGTCAAGGTTTTATTTAGTTGGGGATTAGGTTTCGCTTTTATTTAATTAAGTTTTATTTTTAGGTTTAGTTTTATTTAGTTTTTATTTTATTTATTTTAGGTTTATTTTATTTATTTTACATTATTTTTATTTTATTCTAGTATTTATTTATTTATTTTAGTTTATTTTAATTTTATTTTATTTTATTTTATTTATTTTTATTTTATTTATTTTATTTGTTTATTTATTTAGTTTAGATTTTGATTTAATTATTAGGTTTTATTTAGTTTAGGTTTAGTTTTAGGTTTGTGGTATGGCTTAGTGGTATTTAGCTTTAGTTTTTTTTGGGTTTGGGGTTTAGGTGGGATTAGTGTATGTGGTCACTTTTTAGTTTTTATTTATTTTATGTTTTGTGGTTAGGTAGTTATTTTGTGGTTTTATTTTGTGGTCAGTTTTATTTAGTTTTGGTTTTGTTTTAGGGTTTTATGGTTTGTAGTTTAGGTTAATGTTTTTGGGTTTTATAGGGTTTGGATTTATTTTAGGTTAATGCTTTTTCCATTTATTTTAAATTAAGAACCCGATTTAGTTTTATTTATTTATTTTTTATATTTTGTTTATTTTATTTTTATTTTATTTAGTTTTATTTTATTTTTATTTAGTTTAGATTATTTATTTTAAGTTTATTTATTTTAGTTTACATTTTATTTTAGCTTTTAGGTTTAAGTTTAGGTTTATGATTTTTTTTAGTTTAGTTTAATTTTTATTTAATTTTAGATTTAGGTTTTATTTTTATTTTTATTTAGTTTAGGTTTTATTTTATTTTTTTGGTTTTAGGTTTTATTTTAGGTTTATTTTATGTTTACTTTTAGTTTAGATTTTGTTTATTTTTAGTTTATTTTATTTTATTTACTTTAGGGTTTATGTTTAGTTTATTTTATGTTTTAATTATTTTAGTTTAGGTTTAGATTAGGTTTATTTTGTTTATTTTAGGTTTAGGTTTTTTTAGTATAGGGTTTCAATTTTATTTCTTATTTATTTTTTGGTTTATTTTTTAGGTTTAGGTTTTATTTAGTTTTATTTTATTATTTTATGTTTATTTTATTTTTTATTTAGTTTTTATTTATTTTAGTTTATTATTTTAGTTTGTTTTTATTTATTTTAGTTTAGATTTTTATGATTTATTTTATTTTTGGTAGGTTTAGGTTATAGCTCAGGTTTTTTAGTTTATATTTATTTTATTTATTTATTTATTTATTTTATTTATTTATTTATTAGTTTTATTAGGTTTTAGTTTTATTTTGTGTTTAGTGGTATTTGGTTTATTTAGGGAGGGTTTATTTGGGTTATGATTATTTTATTTTAGGTTTAGATTTATTATTAAGGTTTTTTTGGTTTTATTTTATTTAGTTTTTTTTTATTTTATTTTTATTTTTTATTTAGGTTTTTATTTTAGTTTATTTTATTTATTATTTTTTATTTTTTTTAGAATTTTATTTTATTTATTTTTTAGTTTATAATTTATTTTAGGTTTAGTTTTTTTATTTATTTTTTTTTAGTTTATTTTATTTTTTTTATTTATTTTATTTTATTTATTTATTTATTTAGTTTGTTTATTTAGGTTTATTTTTTATTTATTTTATTTTATTTATTTATTTTATTTTATTTATTTTTTTTTATTATTTATTTTATTTTATATTTTATTTATTTTTATTTTATGTTTATTTTATTTTATTTTATTTTTTTTTAGTTATTTTATTTTATTTTTTATTTTAGGTTTATTTTATTTTATTATTTTGTTTATTTATTTATTTTAGTTTATTTATTTTATTTAGTTTTATTTATTTTTTTTATTTATTTTATTTAGTTTTAGTTTATTTTATTTATTTTATTTTATTTTGTTTTAGTTTTATTTTTATTTTTATTTTTAGTAGGTTTATTTATTTAGGTTTAGTTATTTTATTATTTTTAGTTTATATTTTATTTAGTATTTTATTTAGGTTTATTTTTATTATAGTTATATTTAGTTTTATAGGTTTATTTTATTTATTTATGTATTTTTTTATTTTTATTTTTTATTTTATTTATTTATTTTATTTATTTATTTTATTTTATTTATTTTTATTTTATTATTATTTATTTTAGTTTAGTTAAAGTTTATTTATTTTATTTTAGTTTAGTTTTATTTATTTATTTTATTTTAGGTTTAAGTTAGTTTATCTTATTTTATTTTATTATTTTATTTAGGTTTAGTTTATTTATTTATTTTATTTTTAGGTTTTATTTAGTTTATGTTTAGGTAGTATTTATTTTGGTTTGGTTTGGTGGTTTTAGTTATTGGGGGGGTTTAGGATTTAGGATTTGTTGTAAGTTTTAGGGTTTATTTAGGTTTAGGGTAGGGTTTAGGGTTTTAGATTTTGGGTTTAGAGGGGTAGGTTTAGGGTTTAGAGCTCATATTTGTTTTTTTATTAGGTTTATTTATTTTAGTTTAGGTTTTTTTATTTTAGTTTATTTTTTAGGTTTAGTTTAGGTTTAGTTATTTTTAGTTGAGTTTATTTTATTTTTTTAAGGTTTAGGTTTTATTTTATTTAGGTTTAGTTTAGGTTTTTTTTAGGTTTAAGTTTAATTTTAGGTTTATTTTAGGTTTATTTTAGTTATTTTAGTTAATTTTAGTTTATTTTATTTTATTTAGTTTAGGTTAGGTTTAGGTTAATTAGGTTTAGTTTAGGTTTATGTAATTTAGTTTAGTTTATTTTAGTTTAGGAGATTTATTTTATTTTTAATTTTTTTTTATTTTATGCCCAAGTTTTAGTTTAGTCTTATTTTATTTTATTTATTTAGGTTTTATTTTTAGGTTTATTTTTTTGGTTTAGGTTTTTATTTAGTTTTTATATTATTTTATTTTAGCTTTATTTTACTATTATTTTCAGTTTAGTTTTTATTTTATTTAGGGTTTTTATTCTTAGGTTTATTTTATTTTTTTAGTTTAGTTTAGGTTATTATTTATTTTATTTTAGTTTATTTTTATTTTTTATTTTTTTATTTTTAGGTTTAAGTTTAGGTTTTTATTTTATCTTATTTTATTTTATTTAGGTTTTTTTTGTGTTTCAGGTTTATGGAGGGTATAATTAGGGTTTTAGGGTTTTAGGTTTAGGTTATGGTAGGATTTATTTAGGGTTTGTTTTAGGTCAGGTTTAGGGTAGGTTTAAGGTTTAGGGTTAGTTTTAGGGTTTAGGGTTTAGGGTTTAGGGTTTAGGATTTAGGGTTTAGGTTTTTTTTTTAAAATTAAGTAAACTAATAGGTTTAGGTTTATTTAGTTTATTTTTTATTTAGTTGAGTTTATTTTATTTTTTATTTTTATTTTGGTTTATTTATTTAATTTTGTTTAGTTTAAATTATTTATTTTAGGTTTATTTAATTTAGTTTAAGTTTTTATTTTAGTTTATCATTTAGGTTTAGGTTTTCTTTTAGTTGTATTTTTTATTTTTTAAATTGTTTGGTTCTAATTTTATTTTGTATTTTTCGATTTAGGTTTAGGTTTTTATTTTATTTTTTTAGGTGTAGGTTTTTCATTTTTATTTTAGGTTTATTTTAGGTTTTCCTTTTCAGTTTAGTTTTAGTTTTACCTTTAGTTTATTTTATTTTTTTTAGTTTAGGTTTAGGTTTAATTTATTTTAGGTTTAGGTTTATTTATTTATTTAGGTTTAGGTTTATTTTATTTTATTTATTTTATTTTATTCTAGGTTTAGGTTTTTTCAGTTTAGAGTTTAGGTTTTTATTTATTTTGTTTATTTTTTAGGTTTGTTTTTTTTTAGGTTTAGGTTTTATTTACTTTTATTTTATTTTATTTAAGGTTTATTTTATTCTTATTTTTGTTTTATTTTTATTTTATTTAGGTTTTATTTAGATTTTGGTTTAGGTTTTTATATTTTTAGAGTTTAGGGCTAGGATTTAGGGTTGTAGATTTTAGGGTATAGGGTTAGGATTTTTTTATTTTAAGGTTTAGCATTTAGGGTTTAGGTTTTATGTTTAGGGTTCAGGTTATAGTTTATGGTTTAGGGTTTAAGGTTTCTTTTTCTATTTTAACAGAAAACAAATTCATATTCAACATTTCTTCTTTTGACTTCATCAACCAAGTAACATACCAAGTTTTCTAAGACACAAATGATGACATAGTTCAAAAATGAGCACACATAGAGCAAATCAAAAACCTTTGATAGTTAGAACCATCTCTACTATAAAGATATAGTTCCATTAGTAGCAAATTGGATTGACCATTCTTCAGTTTCTCCGGTTCCCATCAGAACCACCTCAGCCTCTCGACTAGTTGGATCCACCATCATATCCCCGATCTCTCCCTCCGTCACCACCATGGTTGTATCCTCCGTCTTTCCTCCTGCCTCCATAACCACCACTGCTCTGGCCACCACCTCCATGTCCACCAGCACCTCCAGATCCCCACCACCACTATGATCACCACCGTTTCCACCTTTGCCTCCACCGCTAGATATAAATTGAGCCTAGTTGATGGTGATGTTCCTGCCGTGAAGCTTCTGCTCATTCTTATGGTTTAGGTTTATTTTTTAATTTATTTAGTTACTTTAGGCTTAAATTTAGGGTTTGGTGTTTGGAGTTTAGGGTTTAGGGTTATATTGTTCATGATTTTAGGGTTTAGAGTTTAGGGTTTAGGTTTAGGGTTTAAGGTTTAGGGTATAGGGTTTAGCATTATTTAAGGTTTAGGGTTTTGGTTTTTATAATTTTTTAATTTTTTTAATTTTTTGGGTTTAGGGTTTAATGTTTAGGTTTTAGGTTTAGGGTTTATGTTTTTTGATTTTTTTAATAGATAAAAAATTCATATTCAATATTTTTTCTTTTCAATTTCATCAACCAAGTAACATACCAAGTTTTCTAATACACTAGCGATGACATAGATAAAAAATGAGCACTCATAAAGCAAATCAAACACCCTAGATAACTAGAATCATCTCTAATATAAAGACACAGTTCCATAAGCAGCAGATCGGATCGGTCGTTCTTAAGTTTCTACAGTTCCCATCATAATAGCCCCGGCCTCTCGAGTAGCGGGATCTAGCATCATATCCCTAATCACTCCCTCCGTCACCACCAGAGCTATAACCTAAGTCGCTCCTCTCGCCTCCATAACCACCACTACTCTGACCACCACCTCCATATCCACTAGCACATCCAGATCCCCTACAACGACTATGATAACCGTCGCCTCCGCCTTCACCTCCACTGCTAGATCTTGACTGAGCCTGGTTTATGGTGATTTTTCTGCCATCAAGCTTCAGCCCATTCTTAGGTTTAAGGTTTAGGTTTATTAGGTTTTGGGTTTAAGTTTATTTTTTAATTTATTTGGTTACTTTTGGTTTAGGTTTAGGGATTGGTGTTTAGGGTTTAAGATTTAGGGTTTAGGGTTTAGATTTTAGGGTTTAAGGTCTTTTAGGGTTTAGGGTTTAGGGTTAAGTTAGGGTTTAGGGTTGTAGGTTTAGTGTTATGGGGTTAGGGTTTAGTGCTAGTTTTAGGGTTCAGGGTTTAGGTTTGGGTTTTTATTTTATTTTTTTTATTTTTAGTGTTTAGGGTTTAGTTTTTAGGTTTGAGGTTCAAGTTTTAGTTTACGGTTTAGATTTTTTCATATTTTTCTTAATGGAAGATTCAACATTTCTTCTTTTCGATTTCATCAACCAAGTAACACCCTAAATTTTCTAAGACACAAGTGACAACATAGATAAAAAATGAGCACACATAGATCAAATAAAAAACCTTTGATAACTAAAATAGTCTCAACAAAAAAGACAGTTCCATAAGCAGTAGATCGGATCAGCCAATCTTTAGTTTCTCTAGTTCCCATCAGAACTGCCCTGATCTCTCGAGTAGCGGGATGCACCATCATGTTGTCGATCTCTCCCTTTGCCACCACCATCATTGTAACCTCCATCGCTTCTCTTGCCTCCATAACCACCACTACACCAACCACGTCCTCCATATCCACCAGCACTTCAAGATATCCCCACCACCATTATGATAACTGTCACCTCCGACTTCAGCTCCACTGCCAGAACTAGACTGAGCCTAGTTGACGGTGATGTTCCTGTCGTCAAGGTTCTACCCATTCTTAGGTTTTAGGTTTAGGTTTAGCTTTACTAGGTTTTAGGGTTTAGGATTATTTTTTAATTTATTTAGTTACTTTTGGTTTAGGTTTTGGTTTAGGGTTTGATTTAGGCTGTGTAGGTTAGGGTTTAGGGTTGTGGTTTGGGGTGGGTATAGTGTCTGTTTAGTGTTTGTGGTTTAGTGTTTAGGGTTTTAGGGTTTATGCTTTAGGGTTTAGGGTTTAGTGTTAGGTCTTTTTGGGTTTAGGAGTCAGGTTTAGTGTTATGGGGTTTAGGGTTTAGTTTAGGTCCAAGATTTAGGGTTTAGGGTTTAGGATTTATTTAGGGTAAAAATTTATGATTTGTTTAAAGGGTTGTGGGATTAGTTAGGGTTTGGGTTTTGGGTTTAGGGTTTTAAGGTAAATAGTTTGTTTAGGTATAGGTTGTAGGTTTAGTAGAGTTTAGGGTTTGTGGTTTAGGGTTTGGGATTAGGATTTGTGGGTTTGGTTTGTTTGGGTTTAGGTTTAGGTCTAGGGTTTGGGGTTTATGGTTTAGGTTTAGGGTTTGGAGTTTAGTTTAGTGGTTTAAGTTTAAGTTTTAGTTTAGGGTTTAGGGTTTAAGGTTTTTTTTATTTTAACAAGGAACAAATTCAGATTCAACCTTTCTTCTTTTTGATTTCATTAACCAAGTAGCACCCTAAGTTTTCTAAGATAAAAGCAATGAAATAGATCAAAAATGACCACCCATAGAGCAAATAAAAAACCTTACATAGTTAGAACCATCTCTACTATAAAGATAGTTCCATAAGGGTTAAGGGTTTAGGGATTAAGGTTTATGGTTATAGGGTTTAGCGTTTAGGGTTTATGGTTTTGGGTTGTAAGTTTAGGGTTTAGGGTTTAGGGTTAGTTTTTGGGTTTACGATTTAGGGTTATTATATTTTTTATATTTTTATTTTTTAAAATTACGTAAATTGATAGGTTTAGGTTTATTTAGTTTATTAATTATTTATTTTAGTTTTATTTATTTATTTTTATTTAGGTTTACTTTTTATTGTTAATTAGGATTTTATTTTATTTTAGGTTTATTTTATTTTTATTTTAGGTTTAGTTTTTATTTTATTTAGGTTTTTTATTTTTTAGATTAGTTAGGTTTTTATTTATTTTATTTTAGTTTAGTTTTTATTTTTTATTATTATTTTTTTTAGGTTTAGGTTTTAGTTTTCATTTAGGTTTTAGTTTATGTTTTTATTTTATTTTATTTTATTATTTTATTTTGGTTTAGGTTTTTTATTTATTTTATTTTTAGGTTTTATTTAGTTTAGGTTTAGGTTTTTAGCTTTTTAAGGTTTAGGATTTCGGGTTTAGGGTTAGTTTAGTGTGTAGAGTTTAGGATTTTGGGTTTATGGTTTAGGATTTGGGGTTTAAGGTTTAGGGTTTAGGTTTTAGGGTGGTTTTAGGGTTTAGGGTTTAGGGTTTTTATTTATCTATTTTTAATAGAGAATAAATTCAGATTCAACATTTCTTCTTTTTGATTTCATTAACCAACACACCAAGTTTTCTTTGACATAAGCGATGACATAGATAAAAAATGAGCACACATAGAGCAAATAAAACCATAGATAACTAGAAATGTCCTTATAAAGACACGCTTTCTTAAGAAATCGAATCAGTTCTTTAGTTTCTCCAATTCATCAACCACCCCTCTCTCATGGATCCACCATCATATCCCTGCTCTCTCCCTCGGCCACCACCATGGCTCTAACCTCCATCGCTTCTCTTGCCTCCATAACCACCACTGCTCTGACCACCACCTCCATATCCACCAGCACCTTTAGATCCCCCACCACCACTAGGAAAATAGCCTCCTCCGCCTTCACCTCCATCGCTAGATATAGATTGAGCCTGGTTGATGCTTATGTTCATGTCATTAAAGTTCTACCCATTCTTAGGGTTTAGGTTTAATTTTAGGTTTATTAGGTTTTAGGGTTTAAGTTTATTTTATAATTTATTTAGTTACTTTAGGTTTAGGTTTAGGGATTATGGTTAGAGTTTAGGGTTTAGGGTTTTTTTGGTTTATGGTTAAGGTTTAGGGTGTAGGGATGTAGGTTTAGGGTTTAGGGTTTATGGTTCATAGTTTAGGGTTTAAGGTTGTAGGTTTATGGTTTAGGGTTTAGGTTTTAGGGTTTACGATTTACTATTTAGGGTTTCTGGTTTTCTTTTTCTTAAAAAAAAATTAGTAAACTGGTAGGTTTATGTTTATTTAGTTTATTTATTATTTATTTTAGCTTATTTTATTTTTTTATTTTATATTTAGTTTAGTTTATTTATTTTAGGTTCATTTATTTTAGTTTAGGTTTTTTATTTTAGTTTATTTTTTAGGTTTAGGTATAAGTTTAGGTTTATTTTTTAGTTGAGTTTTATTTTTAATTTATTTTTAATGTTTAAGTTATATTTTTTTATTTTTAGGTTTAGGTTTAGGTATTTATTTTATTTTTGTAAGTTTAGGTTTTAGATTTTTATTTTTGGTGTATTTTTATGTTCTATTTTTTAGTTTAGGATTAGGTTTATTTTTAGTTTATTTTATTATATTTAGTTTATGTTAAGGTTTAGGTTTAGTTTATTTTAGGTTCAGGTTTAGGTTTTATTTAGTTGAGTTTAGTTTATTTTAGTTTAGGTTCATTTTATTTATTTATTTTATTTTATTTTAGGTTTAGGTTTATTTATTTTAGTTTATGTTTATTTTTTTTTATTTTTTTGTAGATTTCTTTAGCTTTGTTTTTATGTTTAATTTTTAATTAGTTTTATTTTATTTTAGTTTTAGGTTTATTTTATCTTTATTTTACATTTAGTTTTATTTTATTTAATTTTTTTATTCTTAGATTTATTTTTTTATTTTAGTTTAGGTTTTATTTATTTATTTTTAGTTTATTTTTATTAGTTTATTTTATTTTATTTTTTGGTTTAGGTTTTAGTTTTAGTTTAGGTTTTTATTTTATTTTATTTACTCTTTTTAGGTTCAGGTTTTTAGGATTTTAGGGTTTAGTGTTTAGGATTTATGGTTTAGGGTTTTGTGGTTTAGCTTTTAGGTCTAGGGTTAGTTTAGGGTTTTTTAGCCTTAGGGTTTAGGGTTTAGGGTTTTTTTTTTAAATTAAGTAACCTTTAGTTTGTTTTAGTTTATTTTAGTTTATTTTATTTTTTTTATTCATGTTTATTTTTTATTTTTATTTAGTTTAGTTAGGTTTTTTATTTTAGTATATTTTATGTTTTGGTTTATTTTTTAGTTGAGTTTTATTTTTAATTTATTTTTTATGTTTAAGTTTTATTTTTTATTTTTAGGTTTAGGTTTAAATTTAGGTTTTTATTTTAGGTTTATTTTTAATTTATTTTTATTTTGTTTAGGTTTTTTTATTTTATTTTTTTTATTATTCTTTTAATTATTTTACTTTTCTTTTTTTTTATTTTATTTTATTTTATTTTTAAGTTTAGGTTTTAGTTTTAGTTTTATTTTTTATTTTTTTATTTTTTTATTTTATTCAAGTTTAGGTTTTTTTAATTATTTTATTTTTAGGTTTTCTTAGTTTGGGTTTACTTTTGATTTTATGGTCAGTTTTAGAGTTTAGATTTAGAGTTTAGGGTTTTAGGGTTTAGGGTTTAGGGTGGGTTGGGGTTTAGTTTAGTGTTTAGGGTTTAGGGTTAGATTAAAGTTTAGGGTTTAGGATTTAAGCTGGTGGTAGAGTGTGAGTTAGGGTCAGTTTAGGGTAAGTTTAGGTGTAGGACTGAGTTTAGTTAAGGGTTAGTTTAGGGTCTGGTTTAGGGTTTTTTAGGGTTTAGGGCTTGTTTTGGGTTTAGGATTTAGTGTGTTTTATATTTTTTAAATTAAGTAAATTGGTAGGTTTAAAATTTTTGATTTATTTAGTTTATTTTAAATATTTATTTAGGTTTATTTTCTATTTTTATTTAGTTTAGTTTTTTTATTTTATGTTTATTTATTCAAGTTTAGGTTTCTTATTTTTTATTTTGTAGGTTTAGGTTTTAGTTTATGTTTATTTTTTAGTTTACTTTTATTTTTATTTTATTTTTTATGTTTAGGTTTTATTTTTTATTTTTAGGTTTAGGTTTAGGTTTATTTTTTATTTTCTTAGGTTTATGTTTTAGGGTTTTATTTTAGGTTTATTTTTAGGTTTTATTTTTTTAATTTAGGTTTAGGTTATTTTTTAGTTTATTTTATTTTATTTAATTTAGGGTTTAGGTTTAGTTTAATTTATGTTTAGGTTTGGGTTTTTTTATATTTTAGTTTAGTTTATTTTAGTTTAGGTTTAGGTTTATTTTATTTTGTTTATTTTAGGTTTAGGTTTTTTTTAGTATAGGGTTTAGCTTTTATTTTTTATTGAGTTGTAGGTTTTATTTATAGGTATATGCTTTAGGTTTAGGTTTTTATTTAGTTTTTATTTTATTTTACTTTAGGTTCATTTTATTTTTAATTTACATTTAGGTTTATTTCATTTAGGTATTTTATTTTTAGGTTTATTTTACTTTTTAGTTTAGTTTAGGCTTTTATTTAGTTTATTTTAGTTTTTATTTTATTTTATTGTTATGTTTAGGTTTAGATTTTAATTTAGGTTTTTTATTTTATTATTTTATTTTATTTTATTTAAGTTATAGTTCTTTATTTATTATATTTTTAGGTTTATCTAGTTTAGGTTTAGGTTTTTAACATTTTGGGTTTAGGGTTTAAGGTTTAGCATTTAGGGTTTAGTTCTTTTGTGGTTTAGGGTTTAGGTTTAGGGTTGTAGGTTTTAGGGTTTAGGGTTAGTTTTGTGGATTTGGGCTTAGGGATTTATTTTATTTATTTTTTAAAATTAAGCAAACCAGTAGGTTTAGGTTTATTTAGTTTATTTTTTATATTATATTATTTTTTTATTTAGTTTAGTTTATTTATTTTAGGTTTATTTATTTTAGTTTATTTTTTATTTTAGTTTATTCATTTGGTTTAGGTTTAGGTTTAGGTTTATTTTTTACTTTAGCGTTATTTTTATTTTAATTTTTAGGTTTAAGTTTTATTTTTTATTTTTAGTTTTAGGGTTAGGTTTTTATTTTATTTTCTTAGGTTTAGGTTTTAGAATTTTATTTTATGTTTATTTTTGGGTTTTAATTTTTAATTTAGGTTTAAGTTTACTTTTAGTTTATTTTATTTTATATAGTTTAGGTGTAGATTTAAGTTTATTTATTTTAGGTTTAGGTTTAGGTTCTATTTATTTTAGTTTAGTTTATTTAGTTTAGGTTTATTTTATTTTTATTTGAGGTTTAGTTTTTTTTAGTTTAGGTTTTAGGTTTTATATTTACTTATGTTTAGGTTTTATTTCTAGGTTTGTTTTTTAAGTTTAGGCTTTTATTTAGTTTTATTTTATTTTATTTTAGGTTTATTTTAGGTTTAGTTTTTATTTTATTTTGGTTTTATTTTTAGTTTAATTTTATTTATTTTATTTAGTTTTTATTTTATTTTATTTTCTTTTTAGGTTTAGTTTTATGTTTTATTTTTTATTTTATTTTATTTTGGTTTAAGTTTTTTATTTATTTTATTTTTAGGTTTTATTTAGTTAAGGTTTAGGTTTTTAGCTTTTTAGGGTTTAGGGTTAGTTTATGGTTTAGGGTTTAGGGTTTAAGGTTTGGGGTTTAGGGTTTAGGGTTTAGGGTTTAGGGTTTAGGGTTTAGGGTTTTAGGGTTTAGGGTTTAGGGTTTAGGGTTTAGGGTTTTAGGGTTAAGGGTTTAGGGTTTAGGGTTTAGGGTTTAGATTTTAGGTTTAGGGTTCAAGTTTTAGTTTAGGGTTTTTGGTATTTTTTTAAAAGAAAACAAATTCAGATTCAAGATTTCTTCTTTTTGATTTTATCAACCATGTAACACACCAAGTTTTCTAAGACACAAGCGACAACATAGACCAAAAAATGAGCACACATAGAATAAATCAAAAATCATAATTAACTAGAACCATCTCTACTATAAAGACATAGTTCCATAAGCAGCATATTGGATTGGACATTCTTCAGTTTCTCTAGTTCCCATCAGAACCACCCTGACATCTCGAGTAACGGGATCCACCATCATATCCCCAATCTCTTCCTCAGCCACAACCACAGCTGTAACCTCCGTCGCTCCTCCCGCCTCTGTAACCACCACTGCTCTGACGACCACCTCCATATCTGTCAGGACCTCACATTCCCCCACCACCACTATAATAACCACCGCCTCCGCCTTCGCGTCTAACGCCAGATCTAGACTGAGCCTAGTTGACGGTGATGTTATTATTGTCAAGGTTCTGCCCATTCTTAGGGTTTAGGTTTAGGTTTAGCTTTATTAGGTTTTAGAGTTTAGGTTTAGTTTTTAATTTTTTTAGTCGCTTTAGGTTTAGGTTTAGGGTTTGGGGTTTAGGGTTTAGGGTTCAGGATTTAGGGTTTAGGGTTTTAGGGTTTATGCTTGTATAATTTAGGTTTTGGAGTTCAAGGGTTTTTTAGGGTTTATGGTTTAGGGTTTAGGGTTTCGGATTGTAGATTTAAGGTTTAGGATTTAGGGTTTAGGGTTTAGAATTTAAAATTTATGGTTTTTTAAAAAATAATTAAGTGAACTAGTATGTTTAAGTTTATTTAGTTAATTTTTTATTTATTTTAGTTTATTTTATTTCTTATTTTTATTTAGGTTTATTTTCTATTTAGTTTAGTTTATTTATTTTAGGTTTATATTTTATTTTAGTTTAATATTGAAGTTTAGGTTTAGGTTTAGGTTTATTTTTTAGCTTAATTTTATTTTTATTTTATTTTCTTGGTTTAAGTTTGGGTTTTTATTTTATTTATTTAGGTTTAGGTTTTAGGTTTTTATATTAGGTTTATCTTTAGGTTTTGTTATGTAGTTTAGGTTTAGGTTTATTTTATTTTATTTTGTTTAGGTTTAGGTTAAGGTTTAGGTTTAGTTTATTTTAGGTTTTTTATTTTATTTTATTTATAGTTTATTTTAGTTTATTTTTAGGCTTATTATTTTATATTTATTTTAGGTTTAGGTTTTTTTTTTAGTTTAGTGTTTAGGTTTTATTTATTTATATATTTTTAGGTTTTATTTTCAGGTTTATTGTTTAAGTTTTGGTATTTATTTTGCTTTTAATTTATTTTATTTTAGGTTTAGTTTTTATTTTATTTAGGTTTTTTATTTTTTAATTTAGTTTAGGTTTTTCTTTATTTTATTTTTCATTTTATTTTCTTTTTGGGTTTAGGTTTAGGTTTAGGTTCAGGTTTTAGTTTATGTTTTTATTTTATTTTTTATTTTATTTTGGTTTAGATATTTTATTCATTTTATTTTTAGATTTATTTAGTTTAGGTTTAGGTTTTTCCCTTTCTAGGGTTTAGGGTTTAAGGTTTAGGATTAGTTTATAGTGTAGGGTTTAGAGTTTAGGGTTTAGTGTTTAGGGTTTAGGGTTAGCTTAGGGTTTAGGGTTGGTTTAGGGTTTATGGTTTAAGGTTTAAGGTTTAAGCTTTAGGGTTTAGGGTTTTACATTTTAGGGTTTAGGCTGTTGTAGGGTTTAGGGTTTTAGGTTTAGGGTTTAGGGTTTAGGTTTAGGGTTTAGGGTTTAGTAGGAGGGTTGTTATATATATATATTTATATTTTATATTTTTTATTTTAAATTAAGCAAACCAAGTAGGTTTAGGTTTATTTAGTTTATTTTATTTATTTTAGTTTATTTTTATTTAGGTATATTTTAATTTTATTTAGTTTAGTTTATTTATTTTAGGTTTATTTATTTTAGTTTATATTTTAGGTTTAGGTTTAGGTTTAATTTTAGTTTAGTTTTATTTTCATTTTATTTTTTAGGTTTAGGTTTTATTTTTTATTTTAGGTTTAGGTTTAGGTTTTTTTTTAGATTTAGGTTTTAGCTTTTTATTTTAGGTTTTTTTAGGTTTTTTTTTTTAATTTAGGTTTAAGTTTATTTTTGGTAGATTTTATTTTATTTATTTTAGGGTTTAGGTTTAGTTTATTTTAGCTTTAGGTTTAGGTTTTATTTATTTTAGTTTTGGTTTAGGTTTATTTTATTTTCTTTATTTTATGTTTAGGATTTTTTTGTTTAAGGTTTAGGTTTTATTTATTTTTAGGTTTTATTTTTTATTTATTGTTTAGGTTTACATTTTTATTTACTTACATTTAGCGATGAAGACTTACTCCTAGGGATGACTGAGCACAACCACCTCTTTACATTATAGTGGATGTTGGTAGATACAGGCTATCTAGAGTTCTGGCTGACCCATGTGTATCAATCAATATTATGAGTCTAAGAACCCTTGCCTACTTGAGGATCAACATCTCCAAACTCCGAAAAGAAAGGATGATGTTGAGAGGATTCAATGAACAAGGGGAGAGGACCTAAATGTATGATGAAATAGGTTATGGGTCA
>CM038214.1:276365286-276491159 GCA_021442155.1 Cymbidium sinense | reverse complement strand
ATAAAACAAAAACCTAAAAAAAAAAATAAAGATAAATCTCAACTAAAAAATAAACTTAACCTAAAAAAAGAAACTAAACTAAAACCCTAAAATAAAATAAATAAACTAAACTAAATAAAATAATAAACCTAAATAAAATAAAATAAATTAAAATAAATAAAATAAAACTAGATAAACTAAATAAATCTAAACTCTGGTATACTTAATTTTTTTTAAAAAAAACCCAAACCACAAACCTAATCCCACAATCTTAAACCTAAAGACCCATGAAGCCACCAAATACAACCTTAAACCACCCTAAAACCCTAAACCTAGGCAGACTCTGGAAACCACTGAAACCCCCACAAGGCACTAAACTCAAAAGCTTGTTGGCCCACCCCAAGGCTTAGGCCCTAAACCTGGCAGCAGCTGGCTGACACAAACCCTAGTCACAGGTGTGAGCCCTAAACCGCCCTAAACCCTAGGCCTAGGCACTAATCATGAGCCCTAAAACCTCGAAAACCTACTTAAGCTAAATAAACCAAAATAAAATAAATAAAATAACTTCAAGCCTAAAAATGAAAAGAATAAAATAAAATAAAACCAAAGGCTTAAACTAAACTAAACCTAAAGAAAATAAAATAAAAGGATTTAAAATAAACAAAATAAAATAAATAAAAACCTAAACTAAACTAAAAATAAAATAAACCTGTGGATAAAAAACCAAATAAATTAATATTAATGTAAAATAAAGAAAATAAACCTAAAATAAAGATAATTAAAAAACTAATTAAAACCATAACCAAAATAAACCTAAAAATAAATTAAAAATAAAACTTGATCCCTAAACTAAAAAAAAAGTAAACCTAAAAAATAAAATAATAAACAAAATAAAATAAACCTAAACCTAAACTAAAATAAGCAAAACTAAAATAAATAAAACCTTAACCTAAACTTAAAATAAATTAAACCTAAACCTAAACCAAAACTAAATATAATAAAATAAACTAAAAATAAACCTAAACTTAAACTAAAATTTCTTTTAAATTAAACCTAAAATAAAAACCTAAAACCTAAACTTAAAAAAATAATATAAAGAAGCAACCTAAACCAAATAAAAAATAAAACTTAAAAATTAAAAATAAAATAATAATAAACTCAACTAAAATAAACTAAACCTAAAGAGGAGAAATAAAACCCTAAACTTAAAATAATAAATAAAACTAAATAAAAATAAATAATAAACTCTAAACCTTAAGGCCCCTGGACCACTAAACCTTACTATTGGTCAAACCCTAAATAAAAAACCATAAACCCTAAACCCCAATCCCTAAACCACAACACTAAACCTGAACCACACTCCTAATTCTAAACCCTGAGCCACAGACCCTAAACCCAAGGCCTGGACCGTGATTGACATAGCCACTTCACTAAGACCCTGAAGCCACAGTACTCTACAGGCCCTGAGCTCTGAGGCCAGGCCTAGGAGCCACTGAGTGCAAAATGGGCCATGGAGTCTGAGCCATGAGCCTAAACCCTAAAGATCCTGAGCCACACGTGAGCCAATGGGCCCAAGGCCTTAGGCCAGCCAGGCCCTGGCCTGACCCTAGGCCCACTTACAACCAAATACACAAAACTGAGCCTTAAATCATGACCCAGACCACTAAAAGCAGAGCCCAAGACCATGAACCTGGCCACAGGCACCACAGGCCTGACCTGACACTCAACCACAGAACAGACCCTAAGGTAGTTAAATAATTAAATTTACCCAGGCCAGAATCGACAGAGCGGCTTGAAAGGCGTCCTAACTATTAATCTGGATCTGGTAATGAGGTGAGAGAGGTAGTGGTTATCATGGTGGTGGTGGGGTATAAAATGTTGGTAGATATGGAGGTGGTGGTCAGAGCAATGGTGGCTATCGAGACGGGAGGAGTGACGGAGGTTACAGCGGTCGTGGTGGTGGAGGGAGAGATCGGGGATATGATGGTGGATCACGCTACTTGAGAGACCAGTGGCTCATGGTGGAGAAATTGAAGAATGATCGATTCGATCTCTTTGGGAACTCATCTTTCGGTAGAAGATTCTAGTTATCTAGGATTTTCAATTAGCTCTATGCATGCTCATTTTTTATCTGTGTCATCGCTTGTGTCTTAGAAATCTTGGTGTGTTACATGGTTGATGAAATCAAAAAGAAAAAATGTTGAATAATTTGTTCTCTATTAAAAAAAATAAAAAATAAAAAATAAAAACAATAAACCATAAACCCTAAATTAAAACCTAAACCCTAGGCGTGAAACCTAAACCCTAGGCCTAAACCCTAAACCTAAACCCACAAAACCCTAACCCTAAATCCACAAACCTAAAACTTAAACCCCCCAGTCCCCTAAACCCCAGGCCACCTAACTGACCCAGCCTTAGCTAAACCCTCACTAATCTTAAACCTAAACCCACACACCATAAGCTAAAAACTAAACTAAACAAAATAAAATTAAAATAAATAAATATAAAACTTAAGTAAAATAAAATAAAATAAATAAAATATATTAAAATAAAACCTAAACCAAAACCTAAACGGACCTAAAGAAAATAAAACAAACTAAACTAAATTAAAATAAATAAAATCTAAACTAAGATAAAATTAAAACCCACTAAATAAAATAAAAATAAAACCTAAAATAAAATGGATAAAATAAAACTAAATAAAACCTAAAATTCAAAATAAAACCTAAAACAAAAGAAATAAAAAAACCTAAACCCTAAACTAAAAGAAAAACCTAAATAAAATAAAAAAATAAAATAAACCTAAACTAAAATAAATGAAATCTAATCATAAACCTAAAATAAACTAACTAAACCTAACATAAACCAAATAAAATTAAATAAACAAAAAATAAACCTAAACTAAACTTAAAAATAATGGTAAAATAAAATAAAAAGATAAAATAAATACTAGCTAAACTGAATAAAAAAAATAAAACCTAATCTTAAACCAAACTAAATATAAAATAAATAAAAGAAACCTGAACTGAGCACATAAATTATCTTAAAACCTAAAATAAAATAATTTAACATAAAATAAATAGACTAAATAAAATAAAATAAACCTAAATAAAAAAAAATACCATGGATTAAAATAAAGAAAAATATTAAATAAACCTAAACTACCACTTTGCTTAATGAAATGGAGGTTAAAATATAAAAAATTGACCTACCTGGATCTTAAATCTGCAGGCCTAAAACCCTATCATCTTTAAACTCTAAACTTTAAAACCCTAGGCCCAAAACCAAAACCACTAAAGCCCTAAGCGATGACAAACCCTAGGCCACACTGAATACTGACCACAAACCAAACTAAAACCATAAAACGCACTTTAAACTAAACTGAGCCACTAGACCACAGGCCACTGGCTCTGTCTTTGACCTAGCCCTAGGCCTGACACTGGGCCACTGGGCCACTGAGCCACTGACTAGGTAGAGCCCCAGGCCAGCCAGGCCACACCTAGCCATGCCTGATGGGACCACTACTTGATCAGGCCCTGACCTGAGGGGAGCACTGAGCCATGGGCCACACTAGATCATGAGACCTGGGCCACAGGCCAGCAGTTACAGGCCTGGGGCACTGACTCTAGGCCACAAGACCCTGAGTCTTGAGGCTGAGCCATGGGCTACTGAGCTCTGACCTGGAGTCATCACTGGAAGCTTGACCCGCTGACCCTGAAACCAGGCCCTGGGCTAAGATCCACAAGGCCCAGACCCAGAGACTCTGTGACCACAGGAAACTGAGGAGGCTGATGCTGTGGCCCCAAATACAAACTGATCTTGACCACTGACCTGGGCCCTGGGCCTTAAGGTTATGATTATAAAACCACATACTGAAACCCTTTGTGAGCCAAAACCTCAGCTGAGCATAAACTAAATAAAACCTAAAAATAAAATAAATAAAATAACTTAAGCCTAAAAAAATAATAAAATAAAATAAAATGAAAACCAAACTAAAACTAAACCTAAACTAGTAAAATAAAATAAAAATTAAAAATAAAATAAACAAAACCTAAACTAAAAAAAAAATAAATCTATGAATAAAAACCTAAATAAAATAAAACTAAATGTAAAATAAAAAGAAAATAAACCTAAAATAAAATAAAATAAAAACTAAATAAAACCCAAAACCAAAAAATAAACCTAAAAATAAATAAAAAATAAAATTGAAACCCTAAACTAAAATAGAAGTAATCCTAAAATAAAAATAAAATAAACAAAATAAAATAAACCTAAACATAAACTAAAATAAATAAAACCTTAACCTAATCATAAAATATATTAACCTAAACCTAAACCAAAACTAAATATAATAAAATAAACTAAAAATAAATGTAAACCTAAACTAAAATTTTTTTTTAAAATAAATCTAAAATAAAAACTTAAAACCTAAACATAAAAAAAAATAAAATAAAAAAACCTAAACTTAAAATTAAAAATAAAACAAACCTAAAAAAAATAAAGATAAAACTCAACTAAAATAAACTTAAAAAAAAAAAAAACTAAATACAAAATAAAATAAATAAACTAAAATAAAATAAAATAAATAATAAACTAAATAAAATAAAATAAACTAAAATAAATAAAAATAAACTGGATAAGCTAAATAAATCTAAACCTTGGTATGCTTATTTTTTTTTGTAAAGGCAGAAACCACTAGGCCTACTGATCCCACAATCTTAAACCCTAAAACTGAGCCCTAAACCCTAACTAGGCCTTGAGCCCTAAAACCCTAAAACCACTAGCCCAAACTCTGACCTGACCCACAACACTAGGCTCAAGGCTTGTTGGGCCCCAAAACATGAAAACCCACAAGTGACATGGCGTTAATCTGCCACTGAAACCCTAAGGTGTAACAGAGCCACAACCCTAAAACCCTGAGCCACAAAACTAAATCATGAAACCTAAAACCTCAGACCTGAAGCTTAAACTAAATAAAAAAGATAAAATAAATAAAATAACTGAAGCCTAAAATAAAAAAAAAAATAAATAAAATAAAGATAAAACCAAACTTAAACTTAAACATTAAAGAAATAAAATAAAAAATTAAAAAAATAAATAAATAAATAAAACCTAAACTAAAGTAAAATAAAATAATAAACCTGAATAAAACCTAAATAAAATTAATATTAAATGTAAAATAAAGAAAATAAAAATAAAATAAATTAAAACTAATTAAAATAAAACCAAAATAAACCTAAAATAAATTAAAATAAAACTTGATCCTAAACTAAAAAAAAGTAAACTAAAATAAAAATAAATAAACAAAATAAAATAAACTACCTAAACTAAAATAAACAAAACTAAAATAAATAAACCTTAACCTAAACTTAAAATAAATTAAACCTAACCTAAACCTATATATAATAATAAACTAAAAATAAACTAAACTTAAACTAAAATTTCTTTTAAATTAAACCTAAAATAAAAACCTAAACTTAAAAAAATAATATAAGAAACAGCTAAACACGAAAATAAAGAATAAAACTTAAAATTAAAATAAAATAAAATAAAACTCAACCCAAACTAACTTAAACTAAAAGAAAGTAAAGTAAAACTAAAATAAATAAACTAAACTAAATAAAATAAATAAATGAGCTCTAAACCTTGATCACTGGACCACTAGGCTTGCAGATACAGGCACATGGCCTCAGGACCTGAGCCATAAAGACCATGAGCCCTGAGCCCAGTCCACTGAGCCCTGGATGCTGAGATACACCCTCAAGCCATGCCCTGTTCTGAGCACTAGGCCCCAGGCCACAAGGCCCAAGGCCAGCCGGACCGTGACGGCAGGCCATTCCACTGAGCCCACCCTAGGCATGAAGCCCTGCTCTGAGCTCACAAAACAAAGGCCCAAACCCAGGCCCTAAACCATAGTCCTAAACCATGAAACCCTGAGCCACAGATCCTAAAACCTGAGCGTGAGCAATGGGCCACAGGCCCTAAACCCACAACCTGACCCTCCTACCACAGAGCCCTGACCTAGGCCACAGACCTAGCCAGAGCCTTAAATCATAACCCAAACCTTGAAAAGCTAGGCCCCAAAACCATAAACCTAAACCACAACCCTACCACAACCCTAACCCAACCACCCCAGGCTAAAAGTAACTAAATAAATTAAAAAAATTTACAAACCACAGAATGGACAACCTTGGTCAAAGCGTCCTTGCAAACCGGGCTTAATCTAGATCTAGTAATGGAGGTGAAGGGGGTTATCCCTGATGGTGGTGGGGTATAAAATGTTGGTAGATATGGAGGTGGTGGTGAGCAATGTGGTGGCTCGAGGCGGAGGAGTGGAGGTTCTGGCATGCGTGGTGGTGGAGGGAGAGATCGGGGATATGATGGTGGATCACGCTACTTGAGAGACCAGGGTGGCTCTGATGGGAATTGGAGAAATTGAAGAATGATCGATTCGATCTGGCGCTTAGGAACTCTATCTTCTGATGAGATGATTACAGTTATCTAAGATTTTCAATTAGCTCTGCATGCTCATTTTTTATCACGTGTTAAACATTGTCTTAGAAATCTTGGTGTGTTACTTGGTTGATGAAATCAAAAGAAAAATGTTGAATAATTTGTTCTATTAAAAAAAAATAAAAATAAAAACCACAAACCATAAACCCTAAATTAAAACCTAAACCTAGATGTAAAACACAACACAAACCTCCCTAAATCACAGACCTAACCCTACCTCCCTCAGATCCAAATCCTGACCCACCCCAAACCCCTTAAACTTAAAACCCCAGGCCCTCAATCTTAAACCACAGGCCACTACAGGCTGGGCACATGGGCCCAGGGCCAGCCCAGGCCACAGGCCTGCCATGCCCTGATGGGGGCCTGAGTACATCAGGACCCTGAGCCCTGGTCAGACCCTGGGCCA
This sequence comes from Cymbidium sinense, assembly GCA_021442155.1. Taxonomy (NCBI): domain Eukaryota; kingdom Viridiplantae; phylum Streptophyta; class Magnoliopsida; order Asparagales; family Orchidaceae; genus Cymbidium; species Cymbidium sinense. The sequence continues at coordinate 276,484,261 of CM038214.1, read as the reverse complement.
CTGACAGCCTTGCTAGGCCATGGGACTGGAGTCATAAGACCACTGAGCCACTGGGCCAGACTCTGAGCCTGAGGCTCAACTGGGCCACTGAAGCCACAGCCCTGGAGTCTTAAGGCTGGGCTGGGCCACTGAGCTGACCTGGATCACTGTGCCACTCCTGCTGGGCCTGAGCCACTGGGCCCTAGGCCCTGGGCTTGGATCCTGATCACTGGGCTTAGACCCCAGGGCTCAGGCTGACCCACAGCACTACCAAAGGCTGATGCTGAGCCACTAAGGCTTAGCCCTAAACTGATCTGACCACTGAACCCTAAACCCTGGGCCTTAAAAGCTATAACCCTAGGCCCTAAACCCTAAAAGGCCACTGAAATGGGCCAAACCAGAAACCTCAGGCCTTAAACATAAAGAAATAAAACCTAAAATAAAATAAATAAAATAACTGGCTTTAAAAAATAAAGTAAAATAAATGAACCAAACTAAAACCTAAACCTAAACCTAACAATAAAATAAAATAAAAAATTAAAAATAAAATAAACAAAAACCTAAACTAAACTAAAAAAAAATAAATCTATGAATAAAAAATCTAAATAAAATAAAACTAAATGTAAAATAAAAGAAAATAAACTAAAATAAAGATAAAATAAAACTAAATAAAAAACCAAAAATAAACCTAAAATAAATAAAAATAAAGATTGAAACCCTATAAAAGAAAAACTAAATAAAATAAAATAAACAAAATAAAATAAACCTAAACATAAACTAAAAATAAAAAAACCTAACATAAAATAAATTAGCTAGCTAAACCTAACTAAATATAATAAAATAAACTAAAATAAGCGGTAAACCTAAACTTTTTTTTTTAAATATCTAAAATAAAAACTTAAAACTACATAAAAAAAATAAAAAATAAGACCTAGGCAAAATAAAGAAATCAAAAACCTAAAAAAAATAAAGATAAATCTCATTTAAGATAAACACCTGAAAGCTAACTAAACCCTAAAATAAAAATAAATAATAAACTAAATAAAGATAAATAATGAAACCTAAATAAAAAATAAAACTAAAATAAATAAAAAATAAAACTAGATAAGCTAATAAATCTAAACTCTTGGTGTCTTTAATTTTTTGAAAGATCTTAGACTAGGCCACCTAATCCCTGATCTTAAACCCTAAAGACCTGCACTAAACCCTGACCACTAAACCACAGGCCCTGACCCTAGGCCACACAGGCTACCTGACCACCAAAACACTAAACTCAAAGCTTGTTGGCCCAAACCCCAAAACTTAAACCCTAAAGCCCAGCGGGCGTTAAGCTAACTAAACCCTAAACCTTAAAATTATAAACCCTAAACCATAACCCTAAACCTAAACCTACAAAACACAAATCATAAACCACAAAACCTAAAACTAGGCTTAAAACTAAATAAACCAAATAAAATAAAATAAAATAACTAAGCCTAAATAAAAAAATAAAATAAAATAAAATAAAAACCCAAACTTAAACTAAACTTAAACCTAAAAAGAAAATAAAATAAAAAATTTAAAATAAACAAAATAAAATAAATAAAACCTAAACTAAAAAATAAAATAAACCTATGAATAAAAAACCTAAATAAAATTAATATTAAATGTAAAATAAAAGAAAATAAACCTAAAATAAAATAAATTAAAAACTAATTAAAAACCAAAACCAAAAAATAAACCTAAAATAAATTAAAATAAAACTTGATCCACTAAACTAAAAAAAAGTAAAAAAATAAAATAAAATAAACAAAATAAAATAAACTAAACCTAAACTAAAATAAACCAAACTAAAATAAATAAACCTTAACCTAAACTTAAAATAAATAAACCTAAACCTAAAAAAACTAAATATAATAAAATAAACTAAAAAATAAACCTAAAAACTAAAAAAGGTTTCTTTTAAATTAAAACCTAAAAATAAAGCGATAAAACCTAAACTTAAAATAATATAAAGCAAACTAAACACGAGAATAAAATAAAACTTAAGATTAAAAATAAAATAAAATAAAACTCAACTAAAAAATAAACTTAGGCTAAAAGAAAGTAAAGTAAAAACCCTAAACTAAAATAAAATAATAAATAAAATAAAATACTCAAACAACCTGGACCACTAAACTTACAAGACCCAGCACATGGCCTCAGACCCTAAGCCATAAAAACCATAACCCTACCCAGTCACTGACCACGGACACTAAAACCCTGAACCTGACAGGACCACAATAGTTCTAAGCGGGACCACAAACCTAGGCCAAGGCCAACCGGACCATGTTCAGACTGTTCACTGAATACAAACCCACAAATCATAAACAAGCTCCCCTAAACTCTAAAAACCAAACCCCAAACTGAAATGCAAAATAAACCATAAATCTAAACCATAAACCAAAACCCTAAAAATCCTAAAACCACAAGCATAAAACAATAAACAGGCCATTAAACCCTAAAGCCACAAACCCTAAACCTAAACCCAAACCCTAAACCACAGGCAAACCCCAAACACTAAACCTTAAATCAACCCCAAACCCCCAAGCACAAAAGCTAAACCACAAACCATAAACCACAAACCCTAAACCCACAAACCACAAAACCTAAACCCTAAAAACCTAGACCCTAAACTAAACCTAAAGTAACTAAATAAATTAAAAATTTACCTAAACCACAAGAATAAAAAGCCTTGGTCAAAAGAACGTCACTGCAAACTAGGCTTAATCTAGATCTAGTAATGGAGGTGAAGGCGGAGGTAGTGGTTATCATAGTGGTGGTGGGGTATCTGGAAATGTTGGTAGATATGGAGGTGGTGGTCAGAGCAATGGTGGCTATCGAGACGGGAGGAGTGACGGAGGTTACAGCGGTCGTGGTGGTGGAGGGAGAGATCGGGGATATGATGGTGGATCACGCTACTTGAGAGACCAGGGTGGCTCTGATGGGAATTGGAGAAATTGAAGAATGATCGATTCGATCTACTGCTTTGGGAACTCTATCTTTACAGTAGAGAAGATTCTAGTTATCTAGGATTTTCAATTAGCTCTATGCATGCTCATTTTTTATCTGTGTCATCGCTTGTGTCTTAGAAATCTTGGTGTGTTACTTGGTTGATGAAATCAAAAAGAAAAAATGTTGAATAATTTGTTCTCTATTAAAAAAAATAAAAAATAAAAACCCTAAACCATAAACCCTAAATTAAAACCTAAACCCTAGATGTAAAACCTAAACCCTAAACCTAAACCTAAACCACAAACACTAAAACCACAAACCCAAAATCCTAAAACCTAAAACTAAACCCCCAATCCCTAAATGAAACAAACCCTAAACCCCAAACCCTAAACCTTAAACCTAAACCCTCAACTAATCTTAAACCCTAAACCCTAAACCCTACAGCATAAAAAGCTAAAAACCTAAACCTAAACAAAATAAAAATTAAAAAATAAATAAATAAAAAAACTTAAACCAAAATAAAATAAAATAAATAAAATATATAAATTAAAATAAAAAACCTAAACCAAAACCTAAACCTGAACCTAAAAAGAAAATAAACTTAAACAAAAACTAAACTAAATTAAAATAAATAATCTAAACTAAAAAAAATTAAAACCCTAAATAAAATAAGAAATAACCTAAAATAAAATAAGATAAAATAAAACTAAATAAAACCTAAACCTAAAAAATTCAAAATAAAACCTAAAAATAAAAGAAATAAAACCTAAAATAAAACTAAAAAAATAAACTAAAATAAAAAAATAAAATAAACAAGCAAACTAAAATAAATGAAATCTGATCATAAAGCTAAATAAATAACTAAACCTAAACATAAAACCTTAAATAAATTAAATAAACAAAATAAACTAAACCTAAACTTAAAATAATGGTAAAATAAACCTAAAAAATAAAATAAATTACTAAACTAAACCTAATAAAATAAAAAATAAAATCTTAAACTACTAAATAAAAAATAAAAAATAAAAACTAAACCTATAAATTATGCTTAAAACCTAAAATAAAGATAATTTAACATAGATAAACTAAATAAATAAAATAAACCTAAATAAAAAAAATACCATGGATTAAAATAAAGAAAAATAAATAAATAAACTAAACTGCCACTTTGCTTGATCAAAAATAGAAAATTTAAAATATAAAGGTTGACTAAACCCTAAATCTTGATCTAACAACCCTAGGCCTCGTCTTTAAGCTCTAAACTTTAGGCCCCAAACCCCAAAGCCAAAGACCACAGATAAATGAGCCTAGCCACAAAGTGACAAATCTAGGCTTTACCCTAAACTAGCCACTAAATCTAACCTTGCCCAGACCCTGCCCTAGGCCCTGAAATTCTGTCTTTTACCCACCCCACACCTGAGCCCTGGGCCACTGACCCAGGCCCTGAGCCACAAGGCCCAGGCAATACTGAGCCAGGCCACAAGATACAAGGCCATGGCCACTGATGGGACCAAGGCCCTGGTCGGACCCTGGGCTGAGCTGACCTTGTGCCCTGAGCCATAGCCACAAGGCCTGAGTCGGGAAATACAACCCTGAAGGCTCTGAAAGGGCAGCCTCACAGGCCCAAGACTGGAGTCTTGAGGCTGAAGGCCAGAACTGGGCTGACCCTGGAGTCACGCCTGCTTGCCCCACAGGCTGACACCTGAGCCACTAGGCTTAGATCCACAGGCCACAGACCCAGGCCCACTCAACTGGCCCTCACTGGGCCAAAGGCTGATGCCACAACTGGGCCTAAATGATCTTGACCTAACTGACCTGGGCCCTGGGCGCAATTATGGGCCTCCCTAAACAAGACCCTGGGTTTGTAGCCTCAACCTGAGCATCTAAATAAAACCAAAAATAAAATAAATAAAAATGGCTTAAGCTGAAAAATAATAAAGATAAGATAAGCCAAACTAAAACTAAACTAAACCTAACAATAAAATAAAATAAAATTAAAATAAAATAAAACAAAAACTAAACTAAACTAAAAAAATAAATCTATGGATAAAACCTAAATAAAATAAACTAAATGTAAAATAAAGAAAATAAACACAAATAAAATAAAATAAAAACTAAATAAACCAAAACCAAAAATAAACCTAAAATAAAATAAAAATAAAATTGAAACCTAAACTAAAATAGAGTAATCTAAAATAAAAATAAAATAAACAAAATAAAATAAACCTAAACATAAACTAAAATAAATAAAACCTTAACCTAATCATAAAATAAATTAACCTAAACCTAAACCAAAACTAAATAATAAAATAAACTAAAAAATAAATAAACTAAACTAAAATTTTTTTTAAAATAAATCTAAAATAAAAACTTAAAACCTAAACATAAAAAAATAAAATAAAAGAAAAAAATAAACTTAAAAAAAAAAATAAACAAAACCTAAAAATAAAGATAAACTCAAAAAAAATAAACTTAACTAAAAAGAGCTAAACTAAAGATAAAATAAATAAAACTAAATAAAATAAAAATGAAATAAATAAATAAAACTAGATAAATAAAAAACTGGATTATAAATCTAAACTCTGGTGCTTTGGTTTTTTGTAAAGGCAGACCCTACCACCTGACCCCTATCCCAGATCTTGAGCCTGACCTGGGCCTACTGACCCTGACCTAGGCCCCAGCCACAAAACCCTAGGCTACTCTGAACCAACCTGACCAACACTAGGCTCAAAGGCTTGGCTAGGCCCCAACATGAGCCCCTACTATGGCGTTAACTACCCTGACCAATTGTGAACACTGACCAGGCCTAAAAACACCTAGATCATAAACAAAACCTCAAAACTAAACTTACTAAATACCAAAATAAAATAAATAAAATAACTGGCTAAATAAAAAATAAAATAAAATAAAATAAAACCCAAACTTAAAACTAAACATAAAAGAAAATAAAATAAAAAAATTAAAAATAAAATAAATAAATAAATAACTAAACTAAAACTAAAAAAATAAAATAAACTATGGATAAAACCTAAATAAAATTAATATTAAATGTAAAATAAAGAAAATAAACCTAAAATAAAATAAATTAAAACTAATTAAAACCAAAACCAAAAAAATAAACCTAAAATAAATTAAAAATAAAACTTGATCCCTAAACTAAAAAAAAAATAAACTAAAATAAAATAAAATAAACAAAATAAAATAAACTAAACCTAAACTAAAATAAACAAACTAAAATAAATAAAACTTAACCTAAACTTAAAATAAATTAAACCTAAACCTAAACTAAACTAAATATAATAAAATAAACTAAAATAAACCTAAACTTAAACTAAAATTTCTTTTAAATTAAACTAAAATAAAAAACCTAAAACTAAACTTAAAAAAAAAATAATATAAAAGCTTAAACCTAAACGAAAATAAAAAAATAAAACTTAAAATTAAAAATAAAATAAAATAAAACTCAACTTAAACTAAAAAGAAGTAAAGTAAAACCAGACTAAATAAATAAACTAAACTAAATAAAAATGATAAATGAGCTCTAAAGCCAATCCCTGGATACTGAGCTTACACCCTGGGCCATGGCCTCAGACCCTAGGCCATGAGCCATGGCCCTGAGCCCAGTCCACCAGACTGATACTAGGCCTGACTAGAGCCACTCTGGTTCACACTGGGCCCTAGCCACAAGGCCCAAGGCCAGCTTGGACCATGTTACGCGGAGCCCTGTTCACTGGGCCCTGAGCCCTGAGCCATAAACTGACATGGGCCAGGGCCTGTACAAAGGCCACCCAGGCTAGCCTGAGCCCAAGATAAACCATGGAATCCTGGAGCCATAGCCCTGGCCCTAAAGATCCTGACCACTGAGGTGAATAATAAACCCCATGGGCCCTAACACCCTAGGCCACAACCACAGGCCCTGGGCCCACAGGCCACTAGGCACTAAACCTTAAATCACCCCAAAACCCCAAACCTAAAACATACAAACCCTGCCCCAAACAAACCTAAACCCCAAACCCTAATCCCAACCACAAAACCGGACCACTGGCTTAAACCTAAAGTAACTAAATAAATTAAAAATTTACCTAAACCCTAAGAATCGACAAAACCTTGGTCAAAAGAACGTCACTGCAAACCAGGCTTAATCTAGATCTAGTAATGGAGGTGAAGGCGGAGGTAGTGGTTATCACAGTGGTGGTGGGGTATCTGGAAATGTTGGTAGATATGGAGGTGGTGGTCAGAGCAATGGTGGCTATCGAGACGGGAGGAGTGACGGAGGTTACATCGGTCGTGGTGGTGGAGGGAGAGATCAGGATATGATGGTGGATCACCTTGAGAGACGGGGTGGCTCGATGGGAATTGGAGAGAATTGAATAATGATCGATTGATCTCTACTTTGCCGGAACTCTATCTTTACGGTAGAGATGATTCTAGTTATCTAAGATTTTCAATTATTATCATGCTCATTTTTTATCGTGTCATAAACGTGTCTTAGAAATCTTGGTGAGTTACTTGGTTGATGAAATCAAAGAAAAATGTTGAATAATTTGTTCTCTATTAAAAAAAATAAAAATAAAAACCCTAAACCATAAACCCTAAATTAAAACCTAAACCCCAGATGTAAAACCTAAACCCTAAACCCTAAACCCTAAACCCTAAATCTAAACACAAAACCTAATCCTCATCAAATCCCTAAACCACAAACCCCAAACCCCCAGACCACAAACCTTAAACTTAAACCCTCAGTAATCTTAAACCCTAAACCCTAAACCACAAAACATAAAAGCTAAAACCTAAACTAAACAAAATAAAAATTAAAAAATAAATAAATAAAAAAACTTAAACCAAAATAAAATAAAATAAATAAATTATATAAATTAAAATAAAAAACGTAAACCTAAACCTAAACCTAAACCTAAACCTAAAAAGAAAATAAACTTAAAAAAAAACTAAACTAAATTAAAATAAATAAAAACCTAAACTAAAATAAAAATTAAAACCCCTAAATAAAATAAAAACAAAACCTAAAATAAAATAAGATAAAATAAAAACTAAATAAAAACCACAACCTAAAAAGATTCAAAATAAAACCTAAAAAAAAAAGAAATAAAACCTAAACCCTAAACTAAAAAAAAAAAAACTAAAAATAAAAATAAAATATGAAACTAACTAAAATAAATAAAATGTAATCATAAACCTAAAATAAAACCTAACTAAAGCTAAACATACCTTAAAATAATTAAATAAACAAAAAATAAACTAAACCTAAACTTAAAATAAAACTTAAAATAATATTAAATAAAACCTAAAAAAAATAAATAAATGCTAAACCTAAACCTAAAATAAAAAATAACCTAATCTTAAACTTAAACAAAAATAAAATAAATAAAAAAATAAACCTAGACTAAACCTATGGATTATGCTTAAAAAAACCTAAATAAAATAATTTATCATAAAATAAATAAACTAAACTAAATAAAAATAAAATAAACCTAAATAAAAAAAATGCCATGATTAAAATAAAGAAAAATAAACTAAATAAACTAAACCAACCACTTACTAATAAAATGATTTAAATATAAACAGTACCACCAAATCTTAATCTGTGATCAAGGCTAAAACCATCCTTTAAACTCTAGGCTTTACTCACAGGCCCAAAACCTAAACCCAGCCCTGAGTAATGGTAAACCACAAACCCAGATCTAAATGACCTGGGCCCTCCACAAACCATAGCCAGCACTGAGACCTGGCCACTGAGCCTCCACAGGCCCTAGCTCTGTCTTTCACACCCTGGGCTCTCAAAACCTAGTCCTGGGCCCTGTGCCTACCATGAGACTCACCCCACCACACTATGGGCTGACCATACCCTAGGCCCTGGGCTCTGATCCTCAGGCCCCAGCCCCAAAATCTTAAACAAGCTACTGGGCCTGCCCACCACACCATCCCTAAACACCTAAAACTCTAAATAACCACCCCACCACAAGCAAAACCCTATAATTCTAAATCCCTAAACCTTAAACCCAAACCAAAATCCATACAACCCAAGCTAAACCTAAAGTTACTAAATAAATTTAAAATAAACCTAAGAATGGGCATGGCGTAAGAACATCCTTTGTCAACAGTCTAGATCTAGTGATGGAGGCGAATGCAGAGGTAGTGGTTATTGTAGTGGTTATGGGGGATCTAGAGGTGCTAATAGATATGGAGGTGGCGGTCGGAGGAGTTGTGGTTAAGGAGGCAGGAGGAGTGACGGAGGTTACAGCCCTGGTGGTGGTGGAGGGAGAGATCAGGGATATGATGATGGATCACGCATCGAGACTAGGTGGCCTTGATGAGAATTGGAGAATTGAAGAATGATCAATCCGATGTACTTCTTAGGAAATGTGTCATTCTGGTAGGGGCGATTCTAGTTATCTAGGGTGTTCAATTTCTATATACATGCTCATTTTTATCTATGTCCTCACTTGTGTCATAGAAAACTTGGTGTGTTACTTTGATGAAATCAAAAAAAGAAAGTTGAATCTAAATTTGTTCCTGTTAAAAAAACCTAAAAACCCTAAACCAAAACCCTAAACCCTAAACCTTAAACCTAATCCACAATCTCTAACCCTAAACCCTCCCCTAAACCCTAAATGCCAAACCCACAACCCCCCCCACCACTACCTAATAAAAGCTAAACCTAAAAATTAACCTATAAATAGTAAATTAAACCCTAAAAACTTAAAATTAAAATAATAAAATAAATTAAACTTAAACTTAAACCTAAACCTAAAATTAAACCAAACCTGACCTAAATAAGATCATAAAAAGTAAAATAAACCTAAAACTAAAATAAACTAAAATATGCACAAAATAAAACCTAAAATACCTAAATTAAAATAACCTAAACCTAAACCAAAATGAAAAATAAAACCTAAACCTAAAAAAAAATAAAATAAAACTCAACTAAAAAATAAACATAAACCTAAACTAAAACAAAATAAACTAAAATAAAAACCTATAAAATAAATAAACTAAAATAAATAAACTAAACTAAATAAAATAAAAAATAAAATAAACTAAAATTAATAAAAATAAACTAAATAAACCTAAACTGTGGGTTTACTTAATTAAAAAATAACCTAAAACCTTAAACCAACCACAAACCCAAACTACAACCCACAAACCCACAAACCACAAAAAACCTAAACCACAAACCTCTAACCCTAAACCTTAAACCCTAAACCATAAACTTAAACATAAAACCTAAACCTAAAACCTAAACCCTAGACCCTAAACCCTAAACTCTAAACCCCAAACCACAGTCTAAACCCTAAACCACAAAAGCTAAAAAGTTAAACCAAAATAACCCCAAACTTTAAGAATGGGGGAACCATGATGGCGGGGAACATCACTCAGCTCAGTTTAGATATGGTAGAGAAGGCAAGCGAGGCGGTGGTTATCATAGTGGTGGTGGGAGATCTAGAGGTCTTCTTTGGATATGGAGGTGGTGGGTGAGTAGTGGTGGTTTGGGTGGAGCGATTGAGGTTCTGATCATGGTGGTGGTGGAGGGTTAGATCGAGAGATATGATGGTGGATCCCACTACTCGAGGCGGGGTGGTTAATGGGAACTAGAAAGCTGAGAAAACTGATCGATCACTTATGGAACTATGACTTTACAATAGAGACAGTTCTACTTATCTAGGGTTTTTGATTGGCTCTAAGGGTGCTCATTTTTATTTATGTCTTTGCTTGTGTCTTAGAAAACTTAGGGTGTCACTCGTTGATGAAATTGAAAAGAAGAAATGTTGAATATGAATTTGTTCTCTATTAAAAAAATCTTAAATCCTAAACCCTGAACACTAAACCCAAAACCCTAAACTAAAACTTAAACCCTAAACTTAAACCTAAACCTAAAACTAAACCCTAAACCCTAAACCTTAAACCCAAATAACCTAAACCCTAGCTAAAATAAACCACAAAACTTAAAATCAAAACCTAAACTAACACTAAAAATAAAATAAATAAATACCTAAAAACAAAATAAAATAAAACTAAAACATAAATTAAAACTAAACATAAACCTAAAGAAAATAAAACAAATAAAAACTAAACTAAAATAAATATATAAAAACCTAAACTAAACAAAAAATAAAACTAAACCTAAAATAAAATAAATCTAACAAAATAAAATAAAACTAAATAAAACCTAAACCTAAAAATGAACCTACAAAATAAATAATAAATAAAACATAAACTTAAAATGAAATAAAATAAACAAAATAAGATAAACCTAAAAACTAAAATAAATAAAACTAAAATAAATAAAACCTAAACCAAAACCTAAAATAAACTAAAAATAAACCTAATCTAAAAATAAAATCTAAAATAAACCTAAAATAAAATCTAAAACCTACCTAAAAAATATAATAAAACCTAAACCTAAACCTAAAATTAAAAAAAATACAAACCTAAAATAAATTAAAAATAAAACTAGACTAAAAATAAACTAAACTTAAAAAATAAACTATAATAAAAAAACTTAAACTAAAATAAATAAAATAAACTAAATAAACTAAGAAAATTAAAATAAAAAATAAACCAAAATAAAATATAAAATAAAATAAACTCAAATAAATATAAAATAAACTAAATAACTAAAACCTAAACCTAAATGTAATAATAAAATAAAATAAAAAATAAAAACTAAACTAAAATAAAATAAACAAAAAGCTAAACTAAACTAAAAAAAATAAAATAAAACTAAAAATAAAAAACCTAAATAAAATAAAAACTAAATGTAAAATAAAATTAAAATAAACCTAAAATAAAATAAAATAAAAATGAAATAATAACCTAAACCAAAAATAAACCTAAAATAAAATCTAAAAAAAAAATAAAAATAAAATTTAAAACCTAAAATAAAAATAAATAAAATAAAATAATTTTAAAATAAAATAAAAAAATAAAATAAATAAAACCTAAACCTAAACCTAAAATAAAACTTAAAATAAACTAAATAAAATAAAATAAACTAAAAATAAATAAAACTAAACTAAAAAAATAAAACATAAATAAACCTATAAAATCTAAAATGTAAATAAAATAAATAAATGAATAAAAAATTTAAACTAAACTAAGAATAAAAATAAAACATAAATCTAAGAAAATGAAATAAAAATAATACTAAACTAAAAATAAGCATAAACTTAAGCTAAACCTAAAAAAAAACTAAAATAAAAACATAAACTAAAATGGATAAACCAAAATAAATAAACTAAACTAAATAAAAATAAAAATAAACCTAAATAAAAATAAAAAATAAAATAAACTAAAATAAATAATAAATAAATAAATAAACCTAAGCCAACCGGTTTACTTAATTTAAAAAAAAAACACTTAAATCCTAAACCCTTAACCGTGAACCCTAAATCCAAAACCACAAACCCCAAACTAAACCATAAACCCAACCACAAACCCTAAACTAAAACCACAAACCCTAAACCTAAACCCCAAATCTATAAAACAAGACTAAACCCTAAACTAAACCATGAACCCTCAAACCCAACAAACCTTAAAGCATAAACACCCTAAATCCTACCTTAAACCCTAACCAAACCTAAACCCTAAAGCCCAAACCACAATCCTAAATCCAAAACCATAAAACTAAACCCAAAACCCAAAACCCTAAACCCTAACCCAGCCCACCCCAAACCCCAAACCTAAACCTAAATTTAAAGTCTAAATAAATTAAATAATAAACCTAAACCCTAAACCTTAGCAGAGAATTAGAATGGGCAAAACCATGAGGGGCATCGAACATCATCATCAATCTAGATTTGGCAGTGGAGGTGAAGGTGTTGGCGGCAGTTATCGCAGTGGTGCTGGGGGATCTGGAGTTGCTAGTACATATGGAGGTGGTGGTCGAACTAGTGGTAGTTATGGAGGCGGGAGGAGCGATGTAGGTTACATCCATGGTGGTGTCGGAGGAAGAGAATGGGGATATGATGGTGGATAGTGGGATTAGAGGGGGTGGTTGATGAAGCTGGAGAAACTAAACAATATTTTGATCTGGTAATGGCTGTCTTTATAGTAGAGACAGTTCTACTTATCTAGGGTTTTTGATTTGCTCTAGGGATGCTCATTTTTTTATCTATGTCATCACTTGGGTCTTTGAAAACTTGGGTTTCTACTTAGTTGATGAAATCAAAAGAAGAAATTGAATTTCTTCTCTAAAAAAACCATAAACCTAAACCCAATCTTAAACCCAAAACCATAAACTAAAACTTAAACACTAAAACAAACCTAAACCTAAACCCTAAGGCAAACCTTAAACCAAAACCCTAAAATAAACCCTAAAACTAAACCCTAAACACTAAACCCAAACCTAAACCCCTAAACCCAAAATCCTAAACTGAAGCCTAAAAACCAGAAATAAACCTAAAGCTAAAAGCTAAACAAATAAATAAGACTAAAATAAAATAAATAAAACTAGGCGAATAAAATAAAATGGTGAAATAATAACCTAAACTAAGACCACTAAACCTAAACCTAAACTTAAAGAAATAAAATAAAAAAAATAAAACAAAACTAAAATAAAATCCTAAATAAAAAAAAAAACCTAAATAAAAAAAAACTAAAATAAAATAAAACCTAAAATAATAACAAAACTAAATATAAAATCTAAACCTAAAACAAATAAATAAAACTTAAAAATAAATAAAGTAACACCAAATGATAATCTAAAAAACTAAACCTAAAATAAAATAAAATAAACCAAAAGAACTAAAATAAATAAAATAAACTACATAAAATAAAATAAACATAAACCTAACAAACCTAAACTATAAAATTAAATTAAAATATAAACCTAAATAAAAAAAACTAAAATCAAAAATAAAAAAAATAAAAAAACAAAATAAACCTAAACCTAAAATAAAAATAAAACCTAATCTTTAAAATTAAAATAATAATAAAACTAATCTAAAAATAAAAGGTAAAATTAAACTAAAATAAACAAAACTAAACTAAACTAAAAATAAAATAAAATAAAAAATAAAAAACATAAATAAATAAAACTAAATGTAAAATATAAAATAAACCTAAAATAAAATAAACAAAATAAAATAATAACAAACATAAATAAATAAAATAAACAAAATATAACTAAACCCTAAAAGAATTAACAAAATAAAATAAACCTAAACCTAAACTAAAATAAAACAAAATAAATTAACTAAATCCTAAACCTACTTATAATAAACTAAACCTATACCCTAAAACTAAATAAAATAAAATAAAATAAAATTAATCTAAACCTAAACTAAATAATAAACTTAAAATAAACTTAAAATAAAATCTAAAACCTAAAGCAAAATAAATAAATAAAATTTAAAAAAAACCAGAATAAAATAAAACTGAAAAAATAAAATAAAATTAAAACTAAACTAAAATAAGCATAAACTGGCTAAAACAACAAATAAACTAAAATAAAAACCAAACTAAAATAGATAAACTAAAATAAATAAACTAAATAAAATAAAAAATACTAAATAAAATAAAATAAAATAAATAAAATAAATAAAAAAAATAAACTAAATTAACTAAGCTAGGTTTTACTTAATTTTTTTAAAAAACCCTAAACCCAAATCCACAACCTAAACCTAAAGCCCTAAAACCCTAAACATAAAACCCTAAACCCTAAATCATAAACACTTAAAATCCTAAACCAGGCATAAAGTGGCAGAACTAAACTAACCCTAAACCCACAAACCCTAACCTAAACCCTAAACTCAAAAGCCAAACCAAATCCTAACCACAAGCCACAACCACAAGAAACCACAAGCATAAACCTTAAAACCCTAAATGATAAACCTAAACCCTAACCCTAAACTCCAAACACTAACCTAAATCAAGTAACTAAAATATTAAATAATAAACCTAAACCTAAACCCCAAGAATGCAGAACTTGGGGTAAGAACATCATCGTCAAACTAGGTTCAATCTAGATCAGGGAGGCAAGGTGGAGCCGGTATTGCAATGGTGGTGGGAGATTTGGATGGATATGGAGGTAGTGCCAGCTGGTGGTTATGGAGTTAGAGAGAAGCAATGTAGGTTACATTAAATGGTGGTGGAGGAGATCAGAGATATGATAACTCGGCTGGCGGGGATGATTTTGATTTAATCAAATATTTTTATTTATGTAGGTAAATGTCTTAGAAAATTTGGTGTGTTACTTCGTTGATGAAATTGAAAAGAATAAATGATGAATTTGAATTTGTTCTATATTAAAAATAACCAAAACCTAAAAACCCTAAACTAAAACATAAACCCTAAACCTAAAAAACTAAGCTGAAACCCTAAACCCACAAAACCCACAAACCTAAAACCCTAAACCCTAAACCCTAAACCCTAAACCTAAACCAACCCTAAACCCCACCCTAAACTAAACCCTCAGTAACCCCACAAACACTAAACCTTAACCTTAAAAGCAAAAAACCTAAATCTAAACGAAAAAAAACCTAAAAATAAAATAAATAAAAAAATCTAACAAAAATAAAATAAAAAACATAAACTAAAAACTAAACCTAAATCTAAATATAATAAAATAATAAATAAAAAACCTAAACTAAAGTGTAAAAATAGAAACTTAAATAAAATAATAACTAACCCTCAAATAAAAAATAAAATAAACCTTACATAAAATAAAATAAGAACTACATAAAATCTAAAAAAAAAAAAAAAATAAACCTAAAATAAATAAAAATAAAACCTAAACTCTAAAAATGAAAAAAAACTAAACTTAAAATACAAATAAAATAAAAAATAAAAAAAAAAATACTAAAATAAAAATAAAACCTAAACCTATGCTAAAATAAACTAAACCTAAACCTAAACATAAACTAAATAAAAAATAAACCTAAAACCTAAAACTAAAAATAAAACCTAAAATAAACCTAAAAATAAAATATAAATAAAAAAATAAAATAAAAGCTAAACTAAAAAATAAAATATAAAACATAAACCTAAAAAAACTCAATGAAAATAAACCTAAACCTAAAAATAAACTAAAATAAAATGAACAAAAATAAACTAAAAAAATAAATAAAAAAGTTTAAAAACCTAAATAAATATAAAAATAATAAACTCAAATAAATAAAAAATGGTAAATGAACTAAATTAACCTAACTATGTTTACTAAATTTAAAAAAAAAAAACCCTAAACCTAAAACCAAACTAAACCCAAACCTACCCCAAACCTAATAAAAAAAACCCATAACCACAAGCTAAAATATAAACCTAAACCCCTAAATCACAACCTAAACCAAAACCTAAACCCTAAACCCTAAACCCTAAAACCCTAAGCCCTAAATAATAAACCCTAAACCCTAAACCCCAAACCTTAAATCCTAAACTAATCGTAAACCCTAAAATAACTCTAAATCCTAAATGCTAAACCCTAAACTAACATTAGACCCTAAGAATGGGAAGGCAGGGGCAAGAAACGTCGTCAAAAGCTTAGTCTAAATCTGGCGGTGGAGGTGAAGGTCTAGGCGACGCTGATCTTAGTGGCGGTGGGGGATCTGGAGGGACTATTGGATATGGAGGTGGTGGTTATGGAGGCGGGAGGAGTGATGGAGGTTACAACCATGGTAGTGGTTGAGGGAGATATCAGGGATTTGATGGTGGATCCCGCTACTGAGGCGGGGTGATTAATGGGGCTGGAGAAACAGAATGTCGATCTACTAGTAATGGGCGTGTCTTTATAGTAGAGGCAGGTTCTACTTATCTAGGGTTTTGATTTTCTCTATGGGTGCTTATTTTTACCTAAGTCATCGCTTATGTCATTGAAAACTTGGGGTGCTACTTGGTTGATGAAATCAAAAAGAAGAAATGTTGAATATGAATTTGTTCTCTATTAAAAAAACCTTAAACCCTAAACTATAAACCTTAAACCCCAAAATAAACTAAAACTTAAACCCTAAACCTAAAACCTAAACTCAAAACCTAAACCCTAAAACCCTAAGCCCTAACATTAAACCCTAAACCCTTACCAAAGCCCTAAACCCTAAATCCTAAACCCTAAAATCATAAACCCTAAACCCTAAACCTACTGACCCTAATCCCCAAACTAAACTAATCATAAACCTTAAACTCTACAAACCTAACCTAAAATGAAGATGTCATTAAAGTACATCTAAAGAGTGACCTAATCTTAACTTTTTTATGGAAGCTAAAGATAATGTCTTCAAGAGACTTTCCCTAGAATATTAGAGATTTGAATACCCTAAATCCTAAACCTAAATCATATTATACTACCATATATTATAGTATTATGTAGCATCATATATTTGAGCATGTAGTGATGTGTTTTTTAAATGTTATAAAACTTTTTGAAATGTTTTAGTATATTATGGTATTGTTTAGTCTATATATTAATATAAATCATAAAATATTGGTTTAATAAATTAGATGATGAAATTTGCTAAATTTGAAGTGGGGTTACCAAAGGTGTGCTATGCCACATATAGTCTAAAAGTAAGATTTTATGTTCAAAATAAATATTATATGTTGTAGTGTAGTATAACATCATATGTCATAATACATTATTCTATGCATTTTAAATTCTTTTAGTATTTTACAATCATTGTTGAGCCTACACTATCATTATATAAAAATGTTGATTTAAAATTTAAAATTTATGGAATTTGCCAAATTAATAATAGGTAGAGCATGGCATCATAATATATTGTTTGAATTTAAAATATGTAATTGATATGACTAAAATATATAGTTTTTTATTTTTAGGCTAATATTATGATTTTTTATCTTAAGCTATCTGTTGTGATGTGATATGCAATATAATATAATATAATATGTTGTAGTATATTATAATATAAGATGCCATAACATAGTGTAGCATCATGCATTATAGCATGCTATTGTGTATTAGTACTTGTTGTTTAGAACATTTTATTTTATTATAGTATGATGTAGTCCAGTTTACACTGGTATAATTCATAAAACTACTAATTTATAGGCTAAGATGGTGGGATTT
Source organism: Cymbidium sinense (assembly GCA_021442155.1). Taxonomy (NCBI): domain Eukaryota; kingdom Viridiplantae; phylum Streptophyta; class Magnoliopsida; order Asparagales; family Orchidaceae; genus Cymbidium; species Cymbidium sinense. Next base: position 276,466,275 of record CM038214.1, on the reverse strand, counting down.
GAACAATTTTAAGGTAAGCTTTAAGGAACATCATTGGGGGTGTGCTATGGTGTTTCATTTAATCAAAAGAATGGAATTTTGCATCCAAAATAAATGTTCATTCTTCAACCAAATTTTATTAATTTTTTCTTAAAGTGATTGATTTTAAGGTGTAATGTAAGATAATATATTATATGAAAGCATATTAAAATATAATGTACATATCAATATAACATCACATATATACGAATATGGTGTTGTGTTACTAAATTTTATGGTACATTTTAGTATGTTTTACTTTTGTTATTCATTGGGTCAAAACTCACATAAATGTTAATTTGAAGGTTGAGATGGAAGAATTTGGAAATTCATGGCACACACCAAGAAACACCAAAATTATGCTATTTTGTACCATTTCTAATAGAAAAATAATAATTTACATCCGAATGAATTATTATTCATATTTTGAGAAAATTTTATTATTTGTTCCTTTTAAGTGATTCTAATGAGGTGTAATGTTAGACAATATATTATATTATTGCAAATTATAATATAACATTATATATTATAATATAATATAGTGTGTTAATTCACACTATAATATGTTTTGCATGATATTGTGTAGTTAGTTTTAGCTTGCACCATCACAAATCATAAAATGTTGATTACAATGTTAAGATGTAATTTGAATGAATACATTATTAGGCTTTTGGTTGAAGTATTAAAGGTGTGCATTAGAGAAGAAATAAGATATGATGAAAATTCCACATCAACATGGAGGGAGATCCACTAGGGATCACATGCATTGGACATGACATGTGATGGCGGTCTATGTCAATGTATAGAAGAAGAAAATCGGGATAAGGTTTGAATTCCATTTGATTATATGATTTGTGGAAAGAAGATCTATAGGGGATAAGAATCTATAATCCTAGAGATTAAGATTGACTTTAATTTATTTTATTTTAATTGATGTGGAGGCATATCTAGAGATATGAGCTCCAGTCAGGGGATCAAGTATATGAACCTTCCACTAGGGAAGTAGGTTCGAGCTATCCACTAGGGATTGGGATTTGAGTTTGATTTCATAGATTTATTTGGGGATGTATCCACTGGGGATAAGAGTTTTATTGGATTTCTTTGATTTAGACTTCTATTGGGAGTTGGTTTAATTTAGTTCCACTAAGATGGTTAGTTTTGAATTTAATTTATTTGCTTGACTTGTTTATATATGATTTGGGGCTCCACTGGGAGAAGTGCGATTTAACTCCCGGAAAATCAGAATGGGTTTAATTTAATATGATTTAATGTATGGACCATGTCAGTGTGCGATGGACCCACTGAGAAGGGACTATATGAGCCTTGACCTACCTTAGGTTTACAAATCCAAAGGGATAGTCTAGCGGGTGGAGTAGCTAACCTAAGGGGTTGCCCTTTGGTGTGCAGCGATTGTGTTAGGAAGAAGGCATAGCACACTTACATCTTCCAAAGTGAGGAACAACCACTTGGGTGACCTGTTAGATCCACAACAAATCGAACCTAACCTAAGGAGACTACTGAGTGAATGCCACTGGGGACTTATGTCAACTCAAAGGTAGTCAAGATTATATTTATCTTGAATTTATGTGATTTGATATGGTTTATTTGGTTTAGTTTGATTTTGTATTAAGGGCATATCCATTGGGGATTTGAGCTCGATCAAATTTGATAGATTTAATTTATGGACCATCGATGCATGATGGACCGAGAGAAGGGGCTATATCAAACTTGTCCTATCTTAGATTTATAAATGTAAAGGGATAGTCTACTACTTGTGGGGTAGAGCTAGCCAACTAAGGGGTTGCCTTTTGGTGTGCAACAATTGTGCTAGGAAGAAGGTGTAGTAGACTTACAGCTTCTAAAGCAAGGAACAACTACTAGGGTGAGTAGCCACAAATCAAACCCGACTTAGGAGTGAGTGAATCTTTGTTGGGACTTATATCAACTCAAGAGTAGTCAATCGATTCTATAGGGAGCTTCTTGACACTTTAAAGATAGGATACTGCTTGAGAAAAGGTACCACTTAGGGGTGTCCTAATCCACAAGTGAATATATATTTTGAATATATGTTTGCATGGACCACAGTGGTGTGAGGGACCACAGAGAAGGCCTATGTCGACTTTAAACTATCTTAGATTTACTAGACCAAGAGAATCGCACATCCACAGATGGTTTCTCCAACCACAGGGGTGGTTACTAGGAAAGGGGAACTGTCCAATCCGATAGTAACCCTGGTAGTATTTAAATGGGGTCACAAAGGACATGATCCAAATATAGTGCCCATAGGGGAGGTGCTACTTGGGCATTATTTTGAGCCTTAGAAAAGAAAACTTATAGGTGTACGATGGCCAACTCAAGGAGAAAGCATAGTAGACTTACATCTGCTATGAGTAGTGTATCCTAAGGTGTGAGAACAAACCAACCTAAGGTGTATCCATCAGCATGAGTGGTTTATTTGCCATTATAGTGAGAACCAACAAACCTAAGGTGCCCGTCGATGTGCAACTATCAACCTGGAAAGAAAGCATGTATGCTTACAACTTTTCAAGTAGAACTGATCATCGGGATAGTCTATCATCAGGGATTATACGACGGCGACTACTAGCGAGGAGCCACAGGAAGGGTGGATCGAGACTTGAAGCAATAAGAAGGGAAGGGGTCCTTAGGGGACTTATCCTAAATCTCAAATATACTCGACCTAGTCAATGCATGAAGGCAAATCGAAGAAGAAAGCATAGCAGACTCACATCCTCTTAAATGAAGCAAATATATGGTAGCTTATCAACCATGCAATAAGGCTTACCAAACTAACATGGTGATCATTGGTGTGTGGGCCAAGTAAGAAGGAAAGCATAGTAAACTTACTTCCTCCAAAGCAATAAGACCATTAGGGTGACACACTATGTGGTAGCCACGTCGGCCTAGCGACTAAGGTGAGTGGGTGTGTTATCTCAGGTAGCGAGATAAAAAATGTGTTTATTTTATATGTTTGTCTATAGTTTGTGTTTGTGTTGTGTGAAGTATAGGATATCATTGGGTTCCTTACACCTACCCTAAACACATCATAGCAGATTCACAAATAAGATTACTTTTAACATGGAAAGATTGAATTCAAAATAAAATTTTCATTGATAATAATTGTTCTAAAATATGAATAATAATATTTCTTTAAGTAGAGCTCATTGATTGGAAGCATTAGTCGCTCTCCCTTATTACTAATAAGCTGATAAGATCCTCCTTGGTAAGCCTTCTCTATGGAAAAAGGCCTTCCCAAGTGGGTTCAAACTTGCCTCCCATCTTGCGATAAGCAACAATCAATGTCCTTAGAACTAAAATAAGCTCTTCTATTTGAAAAGCTCTAGAATGGACCAACTTGTTATGAGCTTGAATCATTTTAGCTTTGTATAACTCAAGGTTTTGGCATGCCCATAGGAATCTCTAATCCAAACCTTCAAGCTCATCTAACCATAACTTGGCATTCTGCTTTATTGTGATCTTGCTACCCACAACTATCTTTAGTGATGGGAGTTAGACTTTGAATGGTAGAAAGGCTTCTAACCCATAGAATAAAGAGAAAGGTGTAGAATGAGTTGGAGTTCTATATATGGTGTAGTAAGCCACAAAGCTTCAACTAATTGCTCATGTCACTTGTTGTTGTCAGTGTCTTATTTAGTATTTGGATGAGAGTTTTTGCTAAGCCATTTACCCTCGGATAGTTGATGGTAGAATATCTCCAATATGATGTGTCAAAAGTTGTTGATCTCGATGCTCTTGAATGCGGTACCATTATCGGACATAATTCATTGAGGCACTCCAACTATATATGATTGGCTTTAAAACTAGAGTACATCTTTGTTGTGACCTCTCACGTGGAATCATCTCACCATTTGGAAAAGTAATTTGTAGCTAAGATGAACTAATGACCCTTGGAATAAAAAGGATCAATCGAACCCACTATGTTGGTACCCCAACACTAGAATGGCCATGAAGCCAATGTAGGATGTAGAATATTGAGTGGTTGGTGTAGGACCACACTGTGTAATTGACATTGGTGGCCTCGCCTAGCCGTATCCATGCAATCTTTGATCATCGACGGCCAGTAGTATCCTAGTCTCTTGATCTTGGCTTTCATCTTCGGATCAGATTGGTTGGCTCCACATAATCCTGAGTGTACCTCGATCATAATCTTATTGGCTTTGTGCTTGTCTAAATAATGCAACCATATATGATCGAAAGATCGCCGATACAAGACACCATCCACAAGAGTGTAGGAAAGTGCTCTCTGCTTCATCTGATGGGCTTATGACTTCTCTTGAGGTAGTTTGCCTTTATTTAGGTAATCCATGAATGGTTTCCTCCAATCTAACTCCTCATCCTTCTTGGTAATGGAAACCTCCCCTTCAAGAGAGTACTTTTTGATGAGTTCAATATCAATAAGGGATAAGACTAGTCTATTTTGGACCTTTATTGATATGGACTCATTCTCTGGACATGCCAATTCCTTAACATGCTTGGCTAAAAGCATGCCTATGACATTCTCTCATCGAGGAATCTTATAAATGGTAAACTCATTTGGGCCAACTACTCCATGGCATAATTGTGATAGTGATGGAGCTTGGGCTTTATAACTTTATAGGACCCAACAATTTGGCTGAGAATCCCCAAAGATGTTGATATTTTGGATGCTTAGACTACGTTTAGCTCAGACCTACAATCAAAGCCTCATTTGGCTTATTTGGTTGATATGATATACGAGAATCTCATCACATGGTGAGTTAAGAGAACTATTCCTACCACTACCATTCCTGGAATAGTAGATTGAGGTTCTTTTCTTCTTTGAGAAGAAGCAGCACCATCAAAGTACATCTCCCAATGGTGAATGCTAGTATCCCCTAAGTTCATGATTTATTCATCGAGGAGATCATCACTAAGCGGAGAGTCAGCAAGAAGTGGGTGTGCTACTAAGAAATCTGCGAGCGCTTGTCCTTTCACCTAATGGAGGGGTATGAAGGTAATCTCAAACTGCGAGAGGATTATGGATGGTAGTGCCAACCATCCGGGTAGCATTGGCCATGTCATGAGACACTATAGTGGATTGATCCTAGATTAAGTCCACCTTATGAGGAAGCATGTAGTGTTGTAACTTTTAGGGGTGTCATTTCTAATATGCGTTGATCTTCTCGGATCGATTTCAATTCCCTGTTGGACAACAAACCCAAGGAATTTCTCGATGCCTCGAATGCACACTTAGAGGGTTCATTTTGAGGTGAAATTGTCTTAACTATTTGAAAACTACTATCAAGTCAAAGAGATGGTCTTCCTTTTCTCTACTTTTGACCACGAGATCATTGACATAACACTGATGATGAATGTGTTAGTTGAAGATTTCAGTCTAAAATAAAATACAAACCTAAACTAAAACCTAAACCTAAACCTAAAAAAACTAATAAATATAAATTAAAATAAAATAAATAAAAACCAAAACTAAACTAAAAAATAAAATAAACCTCGAATAATAAACTAAAAATAAAATAAAAACTAAATGTAAAATAAAATTAAAATAAACCTAAAATAAAAAGAAAAATAAAACCTAATCCTAAAAATAAACCTAAAAATAAAACATAAACTAAATAAAATAAAAAAACTAAAAATAAACTTAAACCTAAAAAAAACTAAAAATAAACCTAAAACCTAAACCTAAAAAAATAAAATAAAAAACTAAACCTAAACCTAAAAATAAAAAATAAAACCTAAACATAAAAATAAAAATAAAAATAAAACTCAACTAAAAATGAACTTAAACCTAAACTTAAACATAAAAAAATAAACTAAAATAAAACCTAAACTTAAAATAAAATAAACCTAAATTAAATTAACTACATAAATAAATAAAATAAACTTAAATAAAATAAAAAAATAAAATAAAATAAAATGAATAAAAATACTAAAACCAACTTGCTTGATTTAAAAAAAAAATCTAAAATACAAATCCTAAATCCAAAATCCTAAATTCAATATGAACCTAAACCTAAATCTGACCCTAAACCTGACCCTAAACCTAAGGGTTAAAAACCCCAACCTACCTAAAATACCTAAACCCAAAACCTAAACTATGTCTAAACCTCTTTGCTTAATTTAAAAAAAAAAATCCTAAACCCTAATCTGGTGACCCTAAACCCTACCACCCTAAACCCACCCAAACCTACAACCATACCTACCCCAACCCTAAACCCAAATCCTAAATTATAAATTATAAACTCTAAACCTCAAACCTAATCCTTATCCTAAACCCAAAAGCATAAACCCTAACCTAAACCATAAACTCTAAGCCCTAACTCTACCACACTAAACTAATCCCAAACCTAAACCTAAAGTAACTAAATATATTAAAAATAATCCTAAAACCTAAAATAAACCTAAATCTAAACCCTAAGAATGGGTAGGACCTTGGACAGAACATCATAAACCACAGTCCTGATTTGGCAGAGGAGAAGGCTAGTGGTTGCTATTATGGTGTGGGATGGAGGTGATGTTGGATGTGGAGGTGGTGGTTGAAGCGAAGCAGTCATGCTTATGGAGGTGGGAGGAATAGTGGAGGTTATAGCCATGGTGGTGGCGGAAGGAGAGATCATGGATATGAGGGTGGATATAGCTATTCGAGAGGTCTGATGGGAACTAGAGAAACTGGAGAACGGTCGATGAAACTGGAGCTGCTACTTATGGAACTATGTCTTTATAGTAGAGATGATTCTAGTTATCTAGGGTTTTTGATTTGCTCTTCTCATTTTTTATTTTGGTATGTCTCTTAGAAAACTTGATGTGTGACTTGGTTGATGAAATTGAAAGAAAAAATGTTGAATCAATTTGTTCTTTGTTAAAAAACCAAAATCCACTATCTAAAAAACTTGAACAGACATAAAACCTAAATAAATGATAAAATAAAACCTTATACCACTAGAAAACCTAAAACCTCCACAAACCTAAACCCTAAATCTAAAACCTAAACCTAAAACCCTAAACTCTAAACCCTAAAACCTACAACCCACCCTAAACCCACAAACCCTAAACCCTAAATAACCTAAAACAAAACCTAAACCTAAACTAAATAAAACCTAAAAAGAAATAAATAACTAAACTAAAAAGATAAAATAAAATAATAAAATAAAACAAAACCTAAACTAAAACTTGGACTTAAACCTAAACCTAAAAAAATAAAATAAAATAAAATAAAATTGAACTAAAATAAAATAAATAAAAACCTAAAGTAAACAAAAAAATAAATAAACCTAAAAATAAAAAAATTAAATAAAATAAAAACTAAATGTAAAATAAAAATAAAATAAACCTAAAAGAAAAAAATAAAACTTAACCCTAATAAATAACCCTAAAATAAATAAAAAATAAAACCTAAACCTTAAACTTAAAAAAAACCTAAACCTAAAATAAACCTAAACCTAAACAAAAATAAACTAAAATAAAATAAATAAAACCTAAACCTAAATCTAAAATAAACTAAACCTAATCCCTAAACTAAATAAAAAAAACATAATAAAATAAACCTAAACCTAAATTAAAAATAAAACTAAAAATAAACCAAAAATAAAACCTAAAATCTAAACCTAAAATAAAATAAAACCTAAACTTAAACCTAAGAATAAAAAAACCTAAACCTCAAAAAATAAAATAAAAATAAAACTAAACTAAAAATTAAACATAAACCTAAAACCTAAAAAAATAAAAAAAATTAAAACTAAACTAAAAAAAATAAACCTAAAAAATTAAAAACTAAATAAAAGTAAAAAGTAATCCTAAATAAAATAAAAAAAAATAAAATAAACTAAATAACGTAGTAAAATAAATAAACCTAGTCTAAACCTAAACTAAAATAAAATAAACAAAATAAATTAAACCTAAAATAAATTAACCTAAACCTAAATTATATAAAATAAAATAAACTAAAATATAAACCTAATAATATAAACCTAAAATAAACCTAAAATCAAAACCTAAACCTAAACCTAAATAAATAAACTAAAAATAAATAAAAATAAACTAAATAAACTTGAACATGAGTTTATATAATTTAAAAAATTAGAAAAAATTAAAACCCTAACCCTAAACTCACACCCTAAAACTATTAAACCCTAACCCTAAACCCTAAACCTCACCTACTGACCATGACCAAAGCCTAAACCAAAAGTCTACCCTAAATCCTAAAATACACCTAAACCCAACCACTAAAAACACAAAACATACCTAAAACTAAAATAACATAAAACCTAAACCTAAAATAAAATAAAACCTAAACTAAACCTACTAAACCTAAACTGAGCTAAACCTAAACAAATTAAAATAATATAAACCTAAAATGAAATAAACAACCTATTAAAATAAATAAACCTAAACCTAAACCTACATAACTAAACTAAACCTAAAAAATAAACCTAAAATGAAAACCTAAACCTAAACTTAAAAATAAAATAAAACTCACATAAACCTAATAATAAAATGAAACCTAAACCTCAAAAATAAAATAAAATAAAACTAAATAAATAGCATAAACCTAAACCTAAAATAAATTAAATAAAACCTAAACTAAAATAAATAAACTAAACTAATATAAATAAAACCTAAATAAAAATAAAATAAACTAAAATAAATAAAATAAACTAAATAAATCTAAAAGGTTTTACTTAATTAAGAAAACCCCAATCCTACAACCCTACCTTAAACCCTAAAATGCTAAATTTAAACCACTAAAGCCTAAACCCACCCACCCTAAACCCTAAAACCACAAACCCTCTCAACCCTAAATCACACCCTAAAAGCATAAACCAAAAACCCTAAACCCTACCACTTACTGCCTAAAACCACCAAACAACCTGACTAAAGTGACTAAATAAATTAAAAAATAAATCTAAACCTTAAAACCTAATAAACCCAAATAGTGGTGGTGATAGATTTGGAGGTGTTGGTGCATGTGGTGGAGTAGTGTGGTGGTTATGAAGTGGAGGAGCAATGAAGGTTACAACCATTGGGGTGGCGAGAGAGAGAGATCAAGGATATGGTGGTAGATCCCACTACTCAGAGGTGGGGTAGTTCTTATGAGCGGAGCGAAAAGAAGATCGATATATGGAAATGTGTCTGATTAGAGCGGTTCTAATCTAGGGTTTTGATTTGCTATGGTGATCATTTTATCTATGTGATAAACATGTCTTAGAAAACTTGGAGTGCTACTTGGTTGACAAAATTGAAAGAAGAAATGTTGAATTTGAATTTGTTCTCTATTAAAAAATCAAAAACCCTAAACCCTAAACTAAAACTTGAACCCTAGACCTAAAACCTAAATCCTAAACCCTAAACCTTAAACCCTATACCCTAAAACCTTAAACAATAAACCCTAAACCCTAAAACCTAAACCCTAAAAAAACTTTGAACCCTAAACCCTAAAAAGCGAGAAACCTAAACCTCAAAATAAAATAAATAAAAAATACCAAAACCAAAATAAAATAAACAAAATAAAAATGAAAACTTAAACCTAAACCTAAACCTAAAAAAGAATAATAAAAATAAAAACTAAACTAAAATAAAGTAAATATAAACCTAAACAAAATTAAAAAAAATAAAAAACCTAAATAAAATAAAAAATAAACTTAAAATAAAAACAAAATAAACCTAAAATAAAATTAAATAAAACTAAATAAAAAACCTAAAGTTAAAAAAAACATAAAATAAAACCTAAACCCTAAACTAAAAAAACCTAACCTAAAATAAAAATAAAATAAACCTAAACCTAAACTAAAATAAATAAAACCTAAACATAAACCTAAAATAAACTAAACCCAAACCTAAATCCTAAATCTAAAATAATTAAGAAACTAAAACATAAACCTAAACTAAAAAATTAAACCTAAAAATAAAATTAAAACCTAAAACCTAAACCTATAAACATAAAATAAAAACATAAACCTAAACCTAAAAAAATAAAATAAAATAAAACTAAACTAAAAAAATGAACCTAAACTTAAAAAAACAAAAAATAAAAAACCTAAACTAAAATAGATAAACCAAATTAAATAAACTAAACTAAATAAAAAATTAAATTAAACCTAAATAAAATAAAAATAAAATAAAGTAAAATAAATAAAATAAACTAAATTAACTAAATAAACATAAAGCTATGTGTTTACTTAATTTTAAGTAAAAGATGAAAAAATACAACCCTAAAACTAACCCAAAGCCTAAACCCAAACCCTACCTCATAAATCCTAAACCCTAACCCAAAACCCTAAACCCTAAACCCTAAACCCTAAACCCTAAAAACCTAAACCCTAAACCCTAAACCTGTAAACCCTAAACCCTAAACCTAAACCCCAAAAATAAAGCCTAAACCCTAAACCATAAAACCTAAACCTAAACTTAATAAAACATAAAAGTAAAATAAATAAATAAACCTAAACCAAAATAAAACAAAAAATAAAATAAGATAAAAACCTAAACTAAAACATAAACCTAAACATAAACTTAAACCTAAGCCTAAATGTAAAAATAAAATGAAATGAAAAATAAAAACTAAAATAAAATAAAATAAATAAAAACCTAAACTAAACAAAAATAATAAAATAAAATAAATTAAAAATATAATATACCTAAAATTAAATTAAATAAAAACTAAATGAAAACCTATACCTAAAAATAAACTTAGAAGTAAGTCCTAAAAATAAATAAAAAAGTTAAACCTAAACCTAAACTAAAAGAAACCAAAACCTAAAATAGACAAAATAAAATAAGTTAAAACCTAAACTAAAATAAACTAAACAAAAATAAATAAAACCTAAACCTAAAAGAAACTAAACCCAAACTCTAAACTAAATATAATACAATAAACTAAAAATAAACCTAAACCTAAACTAAAAAATAAAACTTAAAAAAAATCCTAAAATAAAAACCTTAAACCTAAACCTAAAAAAATAAAATAAAAGCCTAAAACTAAACCTAAAAATAAAAAATAAAACCTAAACTAAAAAAATAAAATAAAGATAAAATTAAACCTAAAAAAATAAGCATAAACCTAAACCTAAACTTAAAAAATAAACTAAAATAAATAACCTAAACTAAAATAAATAAACTAAAATAAATAAAAACCAAACTAATTAAAATAAAAAATAAACCTAAATAAAAATTAAAATAAACTAAAATAAATTAAAAATAAACTAAATAAACCTATGCCTACTACTTTTTTTAAAAGCCCTAATCCTAAACCCTAAACCCTAAACTAACCCTAAAAAAACCATAAGCTAACCATAAACCTATAACCCTACCCTACCCTAAACCCTAAAAAAACCTAAACCAAATAAAACCCTACCACAACTTAAACCCTAACAACTAAACCACTGGTGAACTGATCATAAGCTAACCTAAATAAAACCTAAATAGTACCCTAAACCCTCAAATCCTAAGCCCTAACTAAAACTACCTAAACCCTAGTTAAAAACCCTAAACCCTAAACCTAAACCCTAAACATTAAACCATAAACCCTAAAACCTAAACTCTAAACTAAATTAAACCTAAAATATAATAAATAAAAAATAAACCTAAATAAAATATAAAATAAAATAAACAAATACCTAAACTAAAGCCTAAACCTAAACTTAAAATAATATAATAAACTAATAAAAATAACTAAAATAAAATAAATAAAACACTAAACTAAACTAAAATTAAAATAAACCTAGAATAAAAACCTAAATAAAAATAGACTAGAAATAAAATAAATATAAAATAAACCTAAAATAAAATAAATTAAAAACTAAATAAAACCTAAACCTAAAATATAAACCTTAAAATAAAACATAAAATAAAGAAAAATAAAACCTAAAATAACTCAAAAAATAAACCTAAAAAAAAATAACATACCTAAACCAAAACAAAATTAATAAAACCTATACCTTTACATAAACCTAAATTAAATAAAATAAAATAAGATAAAATAAACTAAAAAAAATAAATAAAAACTAGTTTTTACTTAATTTAAATAAAATAATAAAATAATAAAATAATTTAAAAACCCTAACCATAAACCATAAACATTAAAACTAACCCTAAACCTATAACCCTAAACCCTAAACCCTAAACCCCAAAACCTTAAATAAAAAACCCTAAAATGCTAAAAACCTAAACCTAAACTAAATAAAACCTAACAATAAAATAAATAAAAGAACATAAACCAAAATAAAATAATATAAAATAATAAAATAAAATCCTAAACTAAAACTTAAACCTAAACCTAAACCTAAACCTAAACCTAAAAAGAAAATAAACTAAAAAATAATAATTAAACTAAAATAAAATAAATAAACTTAAAAAATAAAAATAAAATAAACTTAAAATAAAATAAAATAATAACTTAATAAAACCTAAACTTAAAAATAAACCTAAAAAATAAAACCTAAAACAAATAAAAAAATAAAACCTATACCCTAAACTAAACAACAAACATAAACCTAAAATTAACAAAATAAAATAAACATAAACCTAAACTAAAATAAACTAAACTAAAATAAATAAAACTTAAACCTAAACCAAAAATAAACTATACCTAAACCCTAAACTAAATAAAATAAAATAAACTAAAAGTAAACCTAAGCCTAAACTAAAGAAAAAACCTAAAAATAAACCTAAAATCTAAACCTAAAAAATATAATAAAAATTAAACTAAAACCTAGGTTTAGGGTTTACATTTTAGTTTAGGGTTTTGGGTTTAGGGTTTAAGGTTTTTTTTTAACGAAGAACAAATTTAGTTTCAATGTTTATTCTTTTCAATTTCATCAACCAAGTAGCACCCCAAGTTTTCTAAGACACAAGAGACATCATAATTAGCCCCATAGATCAAATCAAAACAGATAAGTAGAACCATCTTTACTATAAATACACAGAACCCTAATAAATGCTGAACCCTAAAAAATGCTAAACCCTAAACCCTAAACTAACCCAAACCTAAATGCTAAACCACTAAACTAATCCTAAACCCCAAACCCTAAGTAACCCTGATCAACAACCACAAACTCTAAAACCCAACCAAACCCAAATCATAAACAAACCCAAACTATGATAAACAATAAAACCTTATACCCTAGTGAGCCTAAAACTGACCCTAAACCCTGAGCCCTAAATCCTACCTAAAACTACCTAAACTCTAAACCTAAACCACAACTGAGCCCCAGGCCACTAAACTGAGCCACAAAACTGACTAAAAAAAACCTAAAGCTAAACTAAATAAACTTAAAAAGAAAATAAATAACTATAAAACCTGGATAAAAAATAAATAATAAATAAAACAAAACCTAACTAACTTGGACTTAAACCTAAACCTAAAATAAAATAAAATAAAAAATAAAAATTGAACTAAAATAAAATAAATAAAAACCTAAAGTAAACAAAAAAATAAATAAACCTAAAAATAAAAAAATTAAATAAAATAAAAACTAAATGTAAAATAAAAATAAAATAAACCTAAAAGAAAATAAAATAAAACTTAACCCTAATAAATAACCCTAAAAATAAATAAAAAAATAAAACCTAAACCTTAAACTTAAAACCTAAACCTAAAATAAACTAAATAAACAAAATAAACTAAAATAAAATAAATAAAACCTAAACCTAAATCTAAAATAAACTAAACCTAATCCCTAAACTAAATAAAAAAACATAATAAAAATAAACCTAAACCTAAATTAAAAAATAAAAACTAAAAATAAACCTAAAATAAAAACCTAAAATCTAAACCTAAAAAAATAAAATAAAAACCTAAACTTAAACCTAAGAATAAAAAAAAACCTAAACCTCAAAAATAAAATAAAAATAAAACTAAACTAAAAATTAAACATAAACCTAAACCTAAACCTAAAAAATAAAAAAAAATTAAAAACCTAAACTAAAAAAAATAAACCTAAAAAAATTAAAGCAAACTAAATAAAAGTAAAAGGTAATCCTAAATAAAAATAAAAAAAATAAAATAAACTAAATAAACGTAAGTAAAAATAAATAAACCTAAGTCTAAACCTAAACTAAAATAAAATAAACAAAAATAAATAAAACCTAAAATAAATTAAACCTAAACCTAAACCTAAATTATATAAAATAAAATAAACTAAAAATAAACCTAAACCTAAACTAAAATATAAACCTAAAAAAATAAACCTAAAATCAAACCTAAAACCTAAACCTAAAATAAATAAACTAAAATAAATAAAATAAACTAAATAAAGCTTGAACTCTGGGGTTTATATAATTTAAAGAAAACTAGAAAATTAAAACCCTAACCCTAAACTCTAACACCCTAAAACTATTGCTAAACCCTAAGCCCTAAACCCTAAACCTCAAACCTACAACCATAAACCCTAAAGCCCTAAAACCTTAAAGTCTAAACCCTAAATCCTAAAATAACAACCCTAACCACCTAAACCCTAAACATAAAACCTAAAACTAAACTAAATAAAACAAAAACCTAAACCTAAAATAAAAAACCTAAACTAAAACCTAAAACCTAAACCTAAACCTAAACCTAAACCTAAACAAAATTAAAAAATAATATAAACCTAAAAATGAAATAAACCTAAACCTAAATTAAAATAAATAAAACCTAAACCTAAACCTACAATAAACTAAACTAAACCTAAAAATAAACCTAAAATGAAAACCTAAAACCTAAACTTAAAAAAATAAAATAAAAACTCAAACATAAACCTAATAATAAAAAATGAAACCTAAACCTCAAAAAAATAAAATAAAATAAACTAAACTAAAAAAATAAGCATAAACTAAACCTAAACCTAAAAAATAAATTAAAATAAAAAACCTAAACTAAAATAAATAAACTAAACTAAATATAAGTAAAAACTGAACCTAAATAAAAATAAAAAAATAAACTAAAATAAATAAAAAATAAACTAAATAAATCTAAACCAACTGGTTTACTTAATTAAAAAGAAAACCCCAATCCTACAACCCTAAACCCACCCTAAAAATTAAAAAACTAAACTAAACCTAAACCAAAACCCTAAACCCTAAAACCTAAACCCTAACAACCCTAAACTCAAAACCACAAAATCCTAAACCCTAAAGCATAAACCCTAAACCATACCACAAAACACAAACCCTTTACCCTAAGCCCACAACCCCAAACCCTAGACCTAAAGTGACTAAATAAATTAAAAAATAAATCTAAACCTTAAAACCTAATAAACCCAAATAGTGGTGGTGATAGATTTGGAGGTGTTGGTGCATATGGATGTGGTGGGCAGAGTAGTGGTGGTTATGAAGGCTGGAGGAGCAATGAAGGTTACAACCATTGGGGTGGCAGAGAGAGAGAGAGATCAAGGATATGGTGGTAGATCCCACTACTCGAGAGGTCGGGGTAGTTCTTATGGGAACTGGAGAAACTGAAGAGCGGTCGATCTGATCTACTATATGGAAATGTGTCTTTTCTGAAGTAGAGCGGTTAATCTAGGGTTTTGATTTGCTCTATGGGTGATCATTTTATCTATGTGATATGTCTTAGAAAACTTGGAGTGCTACTTGGTTGACAAAATTGAAAAGAAGAAATGTTGAATTTGAATTTGTTCTCTAAAAAAATCAAAACCCTAAACCCTAAACTAAAACTTGAACCCTAAAACCTAAACCTAAATCTAAACCCTAAAACCTACCCTAAACCTTAAACAATAAACCCTAAACCCTAAAACCTAAACCCTAAAAAACTTCACTAAACCCTAAAAAGCGAGAAACTAAACCTCAAAATAAAATAAATAAAAATACCAAAACCAAAATAAAATAAACAAAATAAAATAAATGAAAACTTAAACCTAAACCTAAACCTAAAAAAAATAAAAATAAAAAAACTAAACTAAAATAAAGTAAATATAAACCTAAACAAAATTAAAAAATAAAAAACCTAAATAAAATAAAACTAAACTTAAAATAAAAAAATAAACCTAAAATAAAATTAAATAAAACTAAATAAAACCTAAAGTTAAAAAATAAACATAAAAATACCTAAACCCTAAACTAAAAAACCTAACCTAAAATAAAAATAAAATAAACCTAAACCTAAACTAAAATAAATAAAACCTAAACATAAACCTAAAATAAACTAAACCCAAACCTAAATCCTAAATCCTAAATAAAGAAACTAAAAATAAACATAAACCTAAACTAAAAATTAAACCTAAAATAAAATTAAAACCTAAACCTAAACCTATAAACATAAAATAAAAACATAAACCTAAACCTAAAAATAAAATAAAAATAAAACTAAACTAAAAATGAACCTAAACTTAAAAAACAAAAATAAAAAAACCTAAACTAAAATAGATAAACCAAATTAAATAAACTAAACTAAATAAAATTAAATTAAACCTAAATAAAAATAAAAAATAAAATAAAGTAAAATAAATAAAAATAAACTAAATTAACTAAATAAACATAAAGCTATGTGTTTACTTAATTTTAAGTAAAAAGATGAAAAAAAAGACCCTAACCCTAAAACTAACCCAAAGCCTAAACCCTAAACCCTAAACCCTAAACCCTAAATTCTAAACCCTAAAGCCTAAACCCTAAACCCTAAACCCTAAACCCTAAACCCTAACCCTAAACCCTAAACCCTAAAACTCAAAACCCTAAAATCCTAAACCCTAAAAGCATAAACCCTAAAACCATAAAACTGAAACCCTAAACCCTAAACCCTTTACCCTAAGCCCTAACCCTGAACCCCAAACCCTGAACCTAGACCTAAAGTGACTAAATAAATTAAAAAATAAATCTAAACCTTAAAACCTAATAAACCCAAATAGTGGTGGTGATAGATTTGGAGGTGTTGGTGCATTTGGATGTGGTGGAGTAGTGGTGGTTATGAAGGTGGAGGAGCAATGAAGGTTACAACCATTGGGGTGGAGAGAGAGAGATCAAGGATATGGTGGTAGATCCCACTACTGAGGTCGGTAGTTCTTATGGGAACGAAAGAGCGATTGATCGATCTATATGGAAATGTGTCTTTACAGTAGAACGGTTCTAGTAATCTAGGGTTTTTGATTTGCTCTATGGGTGATCATTTTTATCTATGTGATCGCTTATTTCTTAGAAAACTTGGAGTGCTACTTGGTTGACAAAATTGAAAAGAAGAAATGTTGAATTTGAATTTGTTCTCTATTAAAAAAAATCAAAAACCCTAAACCCTAAACTAAAACTTGAACCCTAGACCTAAAACCTAAATCCTAAACCCTAAACCTTAAACCCTATACCCTAAAACCCTAAACAATAAACCCTAAATCTAAAATCTAAACCCTAAAAAAATTTGAACCATAAACCCTAAAAAGCGAAAAACCTAAACCTAAAAATAAAATAAATAAAAAATACCAAAACCAAAATAAAATAAACAAAATAAAATAAAATGAAAACTTAAACCTAAACCTAAACCTAAAAAAGAAAATAATAAAAAATAAAAACTAAACTAAAATAAAGTAAATATAAACCTAAACAAAATTAAAAAAATAAAAAACCTAAATAAAATAAAAACTAAACTTAAAATAAAAACAAAATAAACCTAAAATAAAATTAAATAAAAACTAAATAAAAACCTAAAGTTAAAAAATAAACATAAAAATAAAACCTAAACCCTAAACTAAAAAAAACCTAACCTAAAATAAAAATAAAATAAACCTAAACCTAAACTAAAATAAATAAAACCTAAACATAAACCTAAAATAAACTAAACCCAAACCTAAATCCTAAATCCTAAATAAAATTAAAGAAACTAAAAATAAACATAAACCTAAACTAAAAAATTAAACCTAAAAATAAAATTAAAACCTAAAACCTAAACCTATAAACATAAAATAAAAACATAAACCTAAACCTAAAAAATAAAATAAAAATAAAACTAAACTAAAAAAATGAACCTAAACTTAAAAAAACAAAAATAAAAAAAACCTAAACTAAAATAGATAAACCGAAATTAAATAAACTAAACTAAATAAAAATTAAATTAAACCTAAATAAAAATAAAAAATAAAATAAAGTAAAATAAATAAAAATAAACTAAATTAACTAAATAAACATAAAGCTATGTGTTTACTTAATTTTAAGTAAAAAGATGAAAAAAAGACCCTAACCCCACCCAAAGCCCCAAAGCCTAAACCCAACTACTAACGAATCCTAAACCCTAAACCTTAAACCCAAACCCTAAACCCTAAACCCTAAACCCTAAAACCCTAAACCCTAAACCCTAAACCCTAAAACCTATAACCCTAAACCCTAAACCCTAAACCTTAAACCCCAAAAAATAAAGCCTAAACCCTAAACCATAAAAACCTAAAAACCTAAACCAAAACTTAATAAAACATAAAAGTAAAATAAATAAATAAACCTAAACCAAAATAAAACAAAAAAAATAAAATAAGATAAAAACCTAAACTAAAACATAAACCTAAACATAAACTTAAACCTAAGCCTAAATGTAAAATAAAATGAAATGAAAATAAAACTAAAATAAAATAAAATAAATAAAACCTAAACTAAACAAAAATAATAAAAATAAAAATAAATTAAAAATATAATATACCTAAAATTAAATTAAATAAAAACTAAATGAAAACCTATACCTAAAATAAACTTAGAAGTAAGTCCTAAAATAAATAATAAAAGTTAAACCTAAACCTAAACTAAAACCAAAACCTAAAATAGATAAAATAAAATAAGTTAAAACCTAAACTAAAATAAACTAAACAAAAAATAAATAAAACCTAAACCTAAACCCAAACTCTAAACTAAATATAATACAATAAACTAAAATAAACCTAAACCTAAACTAAAAAATAAAACTTAAAAAAAATCCTAAAATAAAAACCTTAAACCTAAACCTAAAAATAAAATAAAAACCTAAACCTAAACCTAAAAATAAAAAATAAAACCTAAACTAAAAAAATAAAATAAAGATAAAATTAAACCTAAAAAATAAGCATAAACCTAAACCTAAACTTAAAAAATAAACTAAAATAAATAACCTAAACTAAAATAAATAAACCTAAAATAAATAAACCAAACTAATTAAAAATAAAAAATAAACCTAAATAAAAAAATTAAAATAAACTAAAATAAATTAAAAATAAACTAAATAAAACCTATACCTACCGGCTAACTTAATTTTTTTAAAAAAAGCCCTAATCCCTAAACCCTAAACCCTAAAACTAACCCTAAACCCTAAAAAACCATAAGCCCATGACCTAAAGCCAACCCTAAACCCTAAAAACCCTACCATAACCTAAACCTAAACCCACCCTAAACCACAAACTTAAACCCTAAACAACAATGATGCTGACCTGGCTAACCTAAATCATGAAAACTGACCTAAACCATAAATAGTACCCTGACCCTCAAAATCCTAAACCCTGCCTAAACTAAACTACTAAACTCTAAACCTTAAACCTGGGTTAACCCAAACCTCCACAACCTAAACCCTAAACATTAAACCATAAACCCTAAAAACCTAAGAACCTAAACCTAAACTAAATTAAACCTAAAAATATAATAAATAAAAAAAATAAACCTAAATAAAATATAAAATAAAATAAAACAAATACCTAAACTAAAGCCTAAACCTAAACTTAAAAATAAAATATAATAAACTAATAAAAATAACTAAAATAAAATAAATAAACACCTAAACTAAACTAAAAATTAAAATAAACCTAGGAATAAAAAACCTAAATAAAATAGAAACTAGAAATAAAATAAATATAAAATAAACCTAAAATAAAATAAATTAAAAACTAAATAAAAACCTAAACCTAAAATATAAACCTTAAAATAAAACATAAAAATAAAGAAAAAATAAAACCTAAACCCTAAACTCAAAAAAGGCCTAAACCTAAAATGAAAATAACATATACCTAAACCAAAACAAAAATTAATAAAACCTATACCTTTACATAAACCTAAACTAAATAAAATAAAATAAGATAAAATAAACTAAAAAATAAACTAAATAAACCTAAACCTATGAGTTTACTTAATTTAAATAAAATAATAAAATAATAAAATAATTTAAAAACCCTAACCATAAACCATAAACATTAAAACTAACCCTAAACCTATAACCCTAAACCCTAAAACCAACACCTTAAACAAAAAACCCTAAAATGCTAAAAACCTAAACCTAAACTAAATAAAACCTAACAATAAAATAAATAAAAGAACATAAATAAAATAAAATAATAATAAAATAAAATCCTAAACTAAAACTTAAACCTAAAACCTAAACCTAAACCTAAAAAAAGAAAATAAACTAAAAAATAATAATTAAACTAAAATAAAATAAATAAACTTAAAAAATAAAAATAAAATAAACTTAAAATAAAATAAAATAATAACTTAATAAAAACCTAAACTTAAAAAATAAACCTAAAAAATAAAACCTAAAAACAAATAAAAAAATAAAACCTATACCCTAAACTAATCAACAAACATAAACCTAAAATTAACAAAATAAAATAAACATAAACCTAAACTAAAATAAACTAAACTAAAATAAATAAAACTTAAACCTAAACAAAAAATAAACTATACCTAAACCCTAAACTAAATAAAATAAAATAAACTAAAAGTAAACCTAAGCCTAAACTAAAGAAAAAACCTAAAAATAAACCTAAAATCTAAACCTAAAAAATATAATAAAAATCTAAACTAAAACCTAGGTTTAGGGTTTACATTTTAGTTTAGGGTTTTGGGTTTAGGGTTTAAGGTTTTTTTTTAACGAAGAACAAATTTAGTTTCAATGTTTATTCTTTTCAATTTCATCAACCAAGTAGCACCCCAAGTTTTCTAAGACACAAGAGACATCATAGATCAAATTAGCCCCCATAGATCAAATCAAAAACCCTAGATAAGTAGAACCATCTTTACTATAAATACACAGAACCCTAATAAATCAACCCTATGCTAAACCCTAAACTAAACTCCTAAACCTAAAAAAAACCCTAAACCTAATCCTAAACCCTAAACCCTAACTAACCTAACCTAAACCTAAACTTAAACTCTAAACTTAAACCCTAAATCATAAACCCTAAACCCTAAACCAAACCCTAAACTAAAAACCCTAAACCTAAACTATAAACTAACCCTAAACCTAAACCCTAACTAAACTATAAACTCCTAAATCCTATAAACAATAACTAAACAAAACTAAACTAAACCTAACTAATCTAACCCTAAATTCTAAACAAATCCTAACCTAAATTAAAGACTAAACTAAACCTAAACCCTAAATATTAAACCTTAAAAAACTAAACTATAAAACCTAACCTAAAACCTAAACTCTAAACCTAAACCTAACTAACCAACTAAAACCTTAACTAACTAACCATAAAACTTAAACCCTAAACCCTAAACCTTAAACCCTAAACCTAAACCTAAACTAAACCCTAAACCCTAAACTAAACCCTAAACCCTAAACCCTAAACCCTAAAAAAACCTAAAAAAAACCTAAACCTAAATAAAATTAAACCTAAAAGTAAAATAAATAAAAAGATAAACTTAAATAAAATAAAATCATAAAATAAAATAAAAAACTAAACTAAAACCTAAACCTACTAAAATAAATAAAACATAACAAACTAATAAAAAAATAAACTAAAGTAAAATAAATAAAAAACCTTAACTAAACTAAAAAATAAAATAAACCTAAGAATAAAAACCTAAATAAAATAAAAACTAAACATAAAATAAAAATAAAATATACCACAAATAAAATAAATTAAAAACTAAATAAAACCTAAACCCAAAAAACAAACCAAACATATAACCAACATCGAAGGCTTGCAAGTTGCCGTGATAACTCAAGGAAGGTAGAGATGATCAAGAAGAATAAGAAGAAGAATGTGCCCAGATACCCAAGAAGACAACCAATCGACCGAGCCCAACCTCTACCATTGAACTACCATATCGCTGACTTCCTCTACTTTACCTAGATCTTCTTCTTCTTCTAGTAAAACTCTTGTATCGATGGATAAAATTTTTTGTGTTTTCATTATGTGTGTCATCTTAAGTTGCATTGAAAACCTTATTCTTAACCATCCTACGTTGTTTAAGTGGCCAGACTCTTATTATAGTGATGATTTTTCTTGCTCAGAAATTACCAAGAGAGAAGCGTGAAAAAAGCAACCTTTATTCCCATTCCCTTATCTAAGTATCATATCCTACGACAGTAGAAGGCTCCAAAATAAAATAAAATAAACTAAAAATAAACCAAAACCTAAACTAAAAAATAGAACATAAAAATAAACCTAAAATAAAAACTTAAAACCTAAACCAAAAAAATAAAAAATAAAACCTAAACCTAAAATATAATATAAAAATAAAACTAAGCTAAAAAAATACATAGAAACCTAAAAAATAAATTAAAATAAAAAACCTAAACTAAAATAAATAAACCTAAAATAAATAAACTAAACTAAATAAAGAAATAAACCGAAATTAAAATAAAATCAAAATAAACTAAAATAAACCTAATCCTAAACCAAAACCTAAACCAAAACTAAATAAAACTTAAAATAAAATAAATAAAATAAAACCCTGAACTAAAACCTAAACATAAACATAAACTTAAACCTTAACCTAAATGTAAAAATAAAATAAAATAAATAAAAAGTAAAATAAATAAAAAATAAAATAAAATAAAATAAATAAAAACGTAAACTAAACTAAAAAGAAAATAAACCTAAAACTAAAACCCTAAAATTTGAAATAAATGTAAAATAAAAAGAAAAAAAACTAAAATTAAATTAAATAAAAACTAAATAAAAATTTAAACCTAAAAAATAAACCTAAAAGTAAGTCCTAAAAATATATAAAAAGTTAAACCTAAACCCTAAACTAAAAAAAACTAAAACCTAAAATAAACAAAATAAAATAAACCTAAACCTAAACTAAAATAAACTAAATTAAAATAAATAAAACCTAAACCTAAACTTAAAAGAAACTAAACCTAAATCCTAAACTAAATAAAATACAATAAACTAAAAATAAACATAAACCTAAACTAAAAAATAAAACTTAAAAATAAATCTAAAATAAAAACCTAAAACCTAAACAAAAAAAATATAAAATAAAAGCCTAAACCTAAACCTAAAAATAAAAAATAAAACCTAAACAAAAATAAATAAAATAAAGATGAAACTAAACCTAAAAAATAAGCATAAACTTAAACTAAACTTAAAAATAAAATAAAATAAAACCTAAACTAAAATAAACCTAAAATAAATAAACTAAGCCTTAAACCCTAAACCCTAAAAAACCCTAAATCCCAAACCCTAAACCCTAAACCCTAACCCTAATCCTAACCCTAAACCTTAAACCCTAAACCCTAAACCCTGAACCATTAACCCTAAATCCTAAAAAAACTAAATCGTTAATCCTAAACCCTAAACAATAAACTAACACTAACCCTAAGCTAGCCCTAAACCCTAAACAATAAACCCTAAATGCTCAAAACCTTAAACTCTAATGCCTAAACACTAAACACTAAATCCTAATCCTTAAACCCTAACCGTAAACCCCAAACCCTAAAACCCTAAGCCTTAAAACCCTAAACAGTAAACCCTAAACCCTAAACCCTAAAAACCTAAAAACCAAAACCTAAACTAAATAAAATCTAATGATAAACTAAAAAAAAAACCTAAATCAAAATAAAATTCAATAAAAAATAAAATAAAATAAAAACCTAAACAAAAACCTAAAAATAAAATAAAAAATAAAAATAAACTAAAATAAAATAAATAGAAACCTATACTAAACTAAAAAAAATAAAATTAACCTAAGAATAAAAAACCTAAGTAAAATAAAAACTAAATGTAAAATAAAAATAAAATAAAACTAAAATAAATTAAAATAAAAATTAAATAAAAACCTAAACCGAAAAATAAAACCTAAAAAGAAATAAAAAAATAAAACCTAAATGCTAAACTAAAAAAAAACCTAAACCTAAAATAAAAATAAAATGAAATAAACCAAAACCTAAACTAAAATAAAATAAACTAAAATAAATAAAACCTAAACTTACACCTAAAATAAACTAAACCTAAACCTAACCCTAAACTAAATAAAATAAAATAAACTATAGCTAAACCTAAACCTAAACTAAAAAATAAAACCTAAAAATAAACCTAAAATAAAAACCTAAAAGCTAAGCCTAAAAAAATTAAATAAAAACTTAAACCTAATCCTAAAAAAAAGCCTAAACCTAAAACACAAAATATAAATAAAACTCAACTAAAACATAAACCTAAACCTTAAAAATAAACTAAAATAAAAAAATCTAAATTAAATAAATTAACCTAAAGTAAACAAACTAAAATAAATAAAAATAAAAATTAAACCTAAATAAAATAAAAAATAAAATAAACACATATAAATAAAAAATAAACTAAATAAATCAAAACATAGCGGTTTACTTAATTTGTTTTTAAACCCTAAACCCTAAAATCCTAAAAAACCAAACCTTAAACCTAAAACTAATCAAATAAACCCTAAACCCAAATCCTAAACCTAAACCCTAAATAAACCTAAACTAAAACCTAAACCCAACTAAACCTAAACCTAAAACCCTAAACTAACCTAAACTTAAACTCTAAAACCTAAACAACCTAACCCAGCAAAACCTAAACCCTAACCTAAACCCCTAAACTAAACCCTAAACCTAAAACCCTAAACCCTAAACCTTAAATCTAACTAACCTAAACTAAACCTAAAACCCTAAACCCTAAACTCTAAACCTAAAACAAAATAAACCAAACCTAACTAAACCTAAACCTAAACCTTAAATCCAAAACCCCAAATCCTAAACCCTAAACCTTAAACCACCTAAACTATCATAAAACCTAAACCCTAAACTAATCCTAAACCCTAAGAATGGGAAAAACCTTAATCGTAGGAACATCAACGTCAACTAGGTTCAATCTAGATCTAGCAATGGAGGTGAAGGTGGAGGCAACAATTATTGTAGTGATGGTTGGGGATCTCGTGGTGTTGGTGGATTTGGAGGTTATGGCTAGAGTAGTGGTGGTTATGGAGGTGGGAGGAGTGGAGGTTATAGCCATGGTGGAGAGGGAGAGATCGATATATGATGGATCCTACTACTGGAGGGTGGTTTTGATTAGGAGAAATCAAGAATGATCGAGATCCATGATGGTGTCTTTATAGAGACAGTTCTACTTATCTAGATTAATTTTCTGGTGCTCAATTTTATTTATGTCGTTGGTGTTTTAAGAAAACTTGCTTTGGTTGATGAAATCAAAAGCAAAATTATTGATTTAAAAGTAACCTTAAACACTAAACCTTAACCTAAACTAAAACTTAAACTTAAACCTAAACTAAAACCCTAAACCTAAAATTAAACCTAAACCCTTTAAATTTAAATTTAAACCCTATTTTTTAAACCCTAAAGTTTATGAAACCTTTTATTTAACGCTAAACCTAAACCTAAAACCAAAACTTGTCTAAGAAAACTTGGGGTGCTACTTGGTTGATGAAATCAAAAAGTAGAATTATTGAATCTAAATTTTTTTTCTATTTAAAAGTAACCTTAAACACTAAACCCTAAACCCTAAACAAAAATTAAACCTTAAACCTAAAACTAAAACCCTAAACCTAAAACCCTAAACCCTAAACCCTAAACCATAAATCTTAAAAACCTTAAACCTTAAACCCTAAACCTTAAACCCTAAACCCTATACCCTAAACCCTAAACCATAAACCTTAAACCCTAAAACCATAAACCCTAAACCCTGAAACCTACAACCCTAAACCCTTAATGCTAAACCCTAAACCCTAAACCCTAAACTAACCCTAAACCCTAAACAAACCTTAAACCCTAACCCTAAACCATAAACCTTGAGTAAAGATGTCATTAAGAGTAGATCTAAAGAATGTCCTAATCCTAACATAGTTATGGTAGCTAAAGAAAATGTCTTCAAGAGAATTTCCCTCGACTATTAAAGATTTGAATAACCTAAACCCTAACCCTAAATCATATTATAATACCATATATTATAGTATAATGTAGATCATCATATATTTGAGTATGTGATGTGTTTTGGATGTTATAAGATATTTTCAAATGTTTTAGTATATTATGGTATTGTGCCCTATAGTCTATATTAATATAAATCATAAAAAGAATGATTTAATAAACCAGATGATCAAATTTGTAAATTTTAAAGTGGTAAATAGTAAAGGTACCAAAGGTTACTCCACTTGTAGTCTAAAAGTAAGATTTTTTTGTTCAAAATAAATATTATATGTTGTAGCATAGTATAACATCATATATCATAATATATTATTCTATGCATTTTAAATTCTTTTAGTATTTTACAATCATACAAATGAGCCTACACTAGAATTATTTATAAAAATGTTGATTTAGACTTTAATATGATGGAATTTGGCAAAATTTATAATAGGTAGAGCATGGCATCATAATATATTATTTGAATTTAAAATATGTAAGTGATGACTAAAATATATAGTTTTTATTATTTAGACTAATTTTATGATTTTTTATCTTAAGAAATCCTTTGTGATGTGATATGCAATATAATATAATATAATATCTTATAGTGTATTATAATATATGATGCCATAAAATATAGTGTAGCATCATGCATTATAGCATACTATTATGTATTACTACTTGTTGTTTAGCATATTTAGTTTATTATAGTATGATGTAGTAGAGTTTGTACTAGTATATTTCATAAAAATACTAATTTATAGTCGAGATGATGGGATTTGGCCAAATTTAAGGTAAGCTTTAGGGAACATCATTAGGGTGCTATGGTATGTCATTTAATCAAAAGAATGAAATTTTGCATCCAAAATAAATGTTCAATTTTCAACCAAATTTTATAAATTTTTTGCTTAAAGTGATTCATTTTAAGGTGCAATGTAAGATAATACATTATATGAAAGCATATTAAAATATAATATACATAACAATATAACTTCATATATATGAATGTGGTGGTGTGTTACTAAATGCTATTATACATTTTTGTATGTTTTACTTTTGTTACACATTGGGTCAAAACTCAAAAATATTAATTTGAAGGTTGAGATGGAAGAATTTGGCCAAATTCATGATACACACCAAGAAGCAACACCAAAATTATGCTATTTTGTATCATTTCTAATAGAAAAATAATTTTTACATCCAAAATGAACATTATTCATATTTTGTAAAAATTTTTTTATTTGTTCCTTCTAAGTTATTCTAATGAGCTATAATGTTAGACAATGTATTATATTATAGCAAATTATAATATAACACAACATATTATAATATAATATAGTGTGTTAATTGACACTATAATATGTTTAGCATGATATTATATAGTTAGTTTGAGCTTGCACCATCATAAATCATAAAACATTGATTTCAATGTTAGATGATGTTATTTAAATGAATACATTATTTGGCTTTTAGTTGAAGTATTAAAGGTGTGCATAAGAGAAGAAATAATATTTGATGAGAATTCCATGTCAAGGACATGGAGGGAGATCCACTAGGGGATCACACATCCATTGAACATGACATATGAGCAGTCTATGTCGAGGGCATAGAAGAAGAAAATCTGTTGGGGATAAGGTTTGAATTTGATTTGATTATATGATTTATGGAAAGAAGATTCACTAAGGATAAGAATCTATAATCCACCAAAAAATTAAGAACAAATCAACTTTAATTTATTTTATTTTAATTAGTGTGGAAGGATATAGCTAAAGATATCGAAGTCCGCTGGGATTGGGTATATGAGACTTCGATTAGAGAAGCAGGTTAAGTCTATCAGCTGAGTATTGAGATTTGAGTTTGATTTCATTGATTTATTTGGGGATGTATCCATTGTGGATAAGAGTTTGGTTAGATTTCTTTGATTTAGACTCTTTTGGGGATTTGGTTTAATTTGGCTCCACTAGAGAGGTTGGTTTTGAATTTAATTTGGCTACTATGGAGGTTGGTTCAATGACCTAGGTGATGAGCTAATCAGGGACTTATGCCAACTCAAAAGTAGTCAGGATTAATTTTATCTTAATTTCATGTGATTTGATATAGCTTATTTATTTAGTTTGATTTTGAAATAAGGGCATATTTGTTGAGGATGTGAGCTTGGTCAAATTTGATTGTTTTAATTTATGGACCATGTTAGTGTGTGATGGACCCGATGAGAAAGGGCTAAACCGAACTTATCCTATCTCAGATTTACAATTTCAAAGGAATAGTCTACTGGTTGTAGGGTAGACCTAGCCAACTTAAGGGGTTGCCTTTCGGTGTGCAATAGCTGTGTTAGGAAGACGGTGTAGTAGACTTACATCTTCTAAAGTAGGGAACAATTGGTGGGGTGACCTATTGGTAGCACAACAACTCAAAACACTTAGGGTGACGGGAATGTTGTTGGGTACTTATATCAACTCAAGAGTAGTCCTATAGGGAGTTTTGTTGACACGCCTCTAAAGATAAAATACTTGCTTGGGAAATGGTACCACTGGGTGTCCTCCTAATCCATAAGTGAATATATTTTTATTTTTATGTTTTGTGGACCCTGTTATGAGGGACCACACTAAGAAGGACTAGGCCGACCTTGACCTATCTAATATTTACGACTAAGGGTGAATCACATCCACAGATGGATTCTCCAACCACGGGGTTACTAAAATGGGAACCGTCCAACTGATATTAAGCAGCATATTGTCTAAATAAGGTCGCAAAAGATGTGATCCAAATATAGTGTGCACAAGGGAGGTGATACTAGGGGTGTTATCCTTTTCCATAGAAAAGAAAGCCTATAGGTGTACGGTGGCCAACTCAAGAAGAAAGCTTAGTAGACTTACATCTGCTATGAGTGGTGTATCTTAAGGTGTGAGAACCAACCAACATAAGGTTTATCCATCATGAGTGGTGTATCCATCGGCATGAGGTATCCACAGATGAGTGGTGTGTCTATCAGTATAGTGAAAACCAAGCAACCTAAGGTGTCCATTGGTGTGCAACGATAAATTTAGAAAGAAAGCATGTAGGCTTTCAACTTTTTAAACGAAATTGATCAATGGGATAGTCTATCATTGGCAGGATAGATGTTATCTGACCTAGAGTGACTACTAAGCAAGGAGCCTCGAGGAAGGACTGGACCCAGACTTAAAGCAGTCAAGAGGGAAGGAGATGCTATGGGACATATCCTAAATCTTAAATATACTAAACCCAGTTAGTGCATGAAGGCTAATCCAAGAAGAAAGCATAGTCAACTTACATCCTCTTAAATGAGGCCAACATGAAGTAGCTTACCGGCCATGCTGTAAAGCCTACCAAACTAACAAGGTGCTCTTTGGTGTATAGTGGCCAAGTGAGGAAGGAAAGCATAGTAGACTTACATCCTCCAAAGCAAGAAGAACACTGGGGTGACACACAAGTAGGGTAGCACGTCAGGCTGACCTAGAGCAGTTACTGAGTGAGTACCGATGTGGGCATTATCTCAACTCAGAGTAGCCTGAGACAAAAGTTATTTGTTTATTTTATATGTTTATTTGTAGTATCTGTTTGTGTTGTTATGATGAAGTATAGGATTCCACTCGGGTTCCTTACACCAACCCTAAACACATCAT
This sequence comes from Cymbidium sinense, assembly GCA_021442155.1. Lineage (NCBI taxonomy): Eukaryota > Viridiplantae > Streptophyta > Magnoliopsida > Asparagales > Orchidaceae > Cymbidium > Cymbidium sinense. The sequence goes on along the minus strand of CM038214.1, from coordinate 276,436,560 downwards.
GGTAGATTCGTAAATAAGAATACTTTTAACATGGAAGAGATTACATTTAAAATATAATTTTCATTGATGATAATTACTTTCAAACATGATTTATAATATTAATTTAAGTAGAGCCCATTGATTGGAAACATTGTGCACTCTCCCTTATTATTAATAAGCTGATAAGATCCTCCTTGGTAGGCCTTCTCTATGATAAAAGGGACTTCCCAAGTGGGTTCAAACTTGCCTCCCATCTTACGACGGGCATCAATCAGTCTCCTTAGAACTAAAATAAGCTCTCATACTTAAAAAGATCTAGGATGGACCAACTTGTTGTGAGCTTGAATCATTTTTGCTTTGTACAACTCAAGGTTTTAGCATGCCCATAGGCATCTCTCCTCCAAACCTTTAAGCTCTTCTAACCATAACTTGGCATTCTGTTGTGATCTTGCTACCCACAGCTATATTTAGTGATGGGAGTTGGACTTGGTAGAACATCTTCATACATTAATGAGAAAGGAGTAAATGAGTTGGAGTTCTATATGTGATGCGATAGGCCCACAAGGCTTCAACTATCGCCATGCCACAATCACTTGTTATTGTCGAGTGTCTTCTTTAGTATTTGGATGAGGGTTCTATTGAAGGCTCTTTGTCCCGAGTAGTTGATGGTAGAATATCTCAAATCTATATTGTGTCTCTAGGCATTGATCTCGATGCTCTTGAATGCATACCATTATCATATAATTCATCGAGGCACTCAACCTATATACGATATAGTTCTTAAAAAATTGGAGCACATGCTGATTTGTGACCTCTCTGAGCAAAATTGCCTTCACCCATTTGGAAATGTAGTTAGTAGCAGGTAAGATGATCTGATGACCCTTACAAGAAGGAGGATCAATCATACCCACTATGTCCCCAACACAAAGTCCATGAGACCAATAGATGTAGAATGTTGAGTGGTTGGTGTAACCATGTGTATTTGACATTGGTGGCCGCTAGCATATCCATGCAATCCTTTGATCATCGGGGTAGTATCTTAGTCTCTTGATCACATCATATTCAAACGATTGGTTGGCTCCACATAATCTTGAGTGTACCTTGATCACGATCTTATGAGCCTCGTGCTTATCTAAACAACATAACCATATATGATCAAAAGATCGCCAGTACAAGACACCATCCACAAGAGCGTAGGAAAGTGTTCTTTACTTCATCTAATGGGCTTGGGACTTCTCTTGAGGTAGTTTGGCTTTATTTAGGTAATCCATGAATGGTTGCCTAACTTCTCATCTTTCTTGGCAATGGCAACCTCCCCCTCAAGAGAGTACTTTTTGATAAGTTCAATATCAATAAGGGATAAGACTTATCTATTTTGGACCTTTATTGATATGGACTCATCCTCTGGACATGCCAACTCCTTAGCAAGCTTGGCTAAAGCATATGCTATGATGTTCTCTCCTCGAGGAATCTTATAAATGGTAACCTCTAGGATTTGGGCCAATAAATCTATGGTGTACTTGTGGTAAGGATTTGGCTATATAACCTTATAGACCCAATAATTTGGTTGATAACTAGTTGAGAATCCCCAAAAATGTTGATATTTTGGATGCTTAGAGTAACGGCTAACTCCAACTGACAATCAGAGCCTCATATTCAACTTTGTTTTTGGTGTAAAGATTGGATAGATGATATGAGAATATCATCACATCGCGGTCTGGAGTTAAGAGAACTATTCCTACCTCTGCCTTTCTTGGAATAGTAGATTGTGGTTCTTCTCCTCTTTGAGAGGAAGTCGCACCATCAAAGTACATCTCCTAGTGGTGCATGCTAGTATCCCTTAAGTTCAAGATTTTTTCATCGAGAGATCATCACTAAGTGGAGAGAGTAAGCAGAAGTGGGTGTGATGCTAAGAACCCAGCTTGTCCTTTCACCATACAAGTGGTACAAAGGTAATTTCAAATTGAGAGAGGGTCATGGACCATCGTGCCAACCATCCAGATAGTGTCAGTCATATCATGAGATATTGTAGTGATTGATCCTAGAGATTAAGTCCACTTTATGAGGAAGCATGTAGTGGTGTAGCTTTGGGATGCAACAAAGCTAGGCAATGCTTTCAATGGGTGGATAATTTTCCTCGGTAGGGATTAGATGATGGTTGAGGTAGTAGAGTGTGTTTTCCTTTCCTTCGTTGTTGGTTTAGGCCAACCAAGCACTAAGGGAGTCATCTAACACAGCAGTGTAAAGTATGAGCTTGCCCTGATGGGGTGCTAACCGGTGTCATCGTGTAATGCTTGATTTCTTCTAAGGCATGCTCACACTTGTCATTCAACTTGAACTTGGAATCCTTTTGATAAGTAGAATGGTTAGCATCTTCCAATAGGTTGATATAAATCATCTTAGATATGCCAACCACCCTTTGAATGATCCGAGTTGAGTTAAACTTTTAGGGGGTGGCATTTCTAATATCGCCTTGATCTTAGTCAGATTGATTTTGATTCCCTGACGTTGGACAACAAACCCAAGGAATTTCCCTAATGCAACTCTGAATTCACACTTCAGGGGATTTATTTTGAGGTTAAGTTATCTTAAATATTTAAAAACTACTCTCAAGTTAAAGAGATGGTCTTCCTTTTCTACTTTTGACCAAGAGATCCTTGACATAGCACTCAACTTGATGATGAATGTTCACAAGATTTTAGTCATAGCTGTTGGGTAGTAATTGGTATTTTTAAGGCTGAAAGGAAAACCTTATAGCAAAAGAATCTGATCGGGGTTCAAAAAGTAGTGTTTCTTTCAACTTGGGGCCATTTATTTGGTTATATCCATGAGCCATCCATGAAATAGAAGAATGCATGAAATGAGGCAATATCTACCATCACTCGATTGGCAGTGGAAATTCATCTTTTGGGCATGCTTTATTTAAATTCTAAAATTAATGCATATGTGAATTTGGTAATTCTTTTCAATAGACGATGTCAACAACTAAGTAGGTATTTTTCTTCTCTAATGAAGCCGATCGATCGTTTCTTGACTTTAGAAATGATATGTTGTTCTATGTCTAATCGTATGCATCTAGGAGGTTGCTTGGTAGGTTAGTAAAGAGGCTCATTGCTAGTTTATGGACTACTACGTCGAGCCAATCCAAGCATCTCTTCATAACTCCATGCAAAGTAGTCCTTAAACTCAATTAATAGTGTCCTAATGCTTTCAAGTGTTCAAATGAGGTGATTCTAAGAGTTTGAAGAAGTAAAAAAAACCTATTGGGCTTATGAAGTCTCACTAAGAGCTAGTGCTTGCACCTCCCATGAGCTTCTGACCCAACCACCCTGGGTCAGGTTCAATGTCCTTGGTGCCTAAGTGGACCAATGGATGGGTGAAGTGGCCAAGGAAGAAAATGACCATTCCCCAAGTGATTTTCCTCATTTGATTCCCCTAAACAAGGGTATCTTAGCCATTTGATAATGGATTTGATTTGGGTAAATTTGAGATGAGTCAAAAGTGGGTTAGCCCAAATTTTAAGTGATTTGAATCCATTTGGTTTGATTTGGCTTAATTTGACCTAGGTCAAATTTAGTTAGGTTAGGTCAAGTTGACCAATTGGTCAAATTGGGTCAAACCAATGGGTTAAGTTCACATGACTATTTGGAGTGTATATTGTCATTGGTTTGGTTCAATTTGCTTTGGATTTGATTTTGGCTCTTTCAAATTCTTATAGGTCAAATGGGTTTGACCAATTTGACCAAATTGGCCAAATTGGTTTGGGTTAGTGTTGGTTCAAGTTCAATTGGATAATTGAAAATGATTGTACTTTAGTTTAAATATTTGATTTAATTTTAATTTGGCCGCTTTGATCTTTTATGTCAATTTGGTTCAGTTAGGTTGACCAATTGGTCAAATTGGGCTCGATATGACTTTGATCTTCAATCAATTTGGGATACACTTGATCCATTGGTTGCAATCAATTGGTTTATGTTATAATTTGGCTAGTTTAGATTCATAAGGGTTAAAGGTTGACTTGGTCAACTTGCTAGTTGACTTGGTTTGACTTGATCAACAATCATGACATGAAGTTTGGATTAGCTTACCACTTTGACTTGAATTGAATTAGATTTTGGTTCATTTAGGTCAAATTGGCCACTTTGGGTCAAGTGAGCTAATTGGGTTTCTTTGATTTTGAGTTGAGTTTGATTTAGTTGAGTTTATATATGGATTTGAGATTGACATACAAATTCAATTGCAATTGGTTTGGGTTCAAATGAGTTTTGGCTCATTTTAATATTTCAAGTCAAATGGCTAGTTGGGTTTGACTTGAGTTGATTTTGATTTGGCTTCATGATTGTAACTTTATTTATATTTGGATAGATGATTGAAGGAATGATTGATTCAAGAGAAAATCTATTGGTTTTGATTTGATTTGGAAGATTTGGTTAAGTTCAAGAAATTGGCATAAAGGGTATAAATTAAATTTTGGTTTGATTTTGGATTTGGTTTTAAATTGAATTTATATTTCATTTATAAATGATTCATGAGATTTGAGTTTGGAGTGATTAAGCAAATTTGACCAAGTTCATGGATGTAGGTCAAAAACTAAGGAGTAAATCTGGTTGAGTTTAGATTTAGTTTGATTTAGTTTTTATTTGAGTTTATATCTCATTTAACTGAGTATAAATGAAGATATAAATGATTCATGAAGATATCAATCAAATTTGTGTTGAATTGGGTAGATTTGGCTTTAAATCCAAACCATAACTATTTTGATTTTAGATTTGATTATGGTTCTAACCATTTGGTTTGAAATTTGGATTTGATTTGGTAAATGATTGAATTGAATTAATCTTCAAGAAAGTCAATTGAATTTGGATTGATTTGAATTTGCTAAGGCTAAGTCCATAAATGAAATCAAACTTCCTAAGGGTTTTGATTTTGGACTTGATTATGAGTTTCAATCATTTGGTTAATTTATTTAGATTTGGTAAATGAGTTAAATTTGAGGTTTGTTTAAAGGAAAAATTAAACTTATATGTCTTCCTAAGTCCCAGGGCACACCTTATTCCAGATCTAACTCTTCTAAGTCTCTAGACTTGGTTAAGTGTTCACTTAATCACTAGAAGTATCTTAAGCCTAAGAGCTCTAGTTTCTATAAGATTCCTAGATCTATGAAAAGTTGAAACTCACTCAAAAGTGAGGTCAACAAACACCCATGTGTGGTGTAACTCAAGGCACACCGCACATATTACCTAAAGATGATCAATAACATCCAAAGGATTGCAAGCACTAATGAAAATGATCTATCCATATACCTGAGGTATAGATAGAATCAAGATCTTAGTGCAATGCAACTCAACTTAAGCCAAAGGAATAAGAGAGATTCTGGAAATCTTAGAACTTCATTGGCAAGTTTGTTAATTGATTTATGTGTTTGATTGTCCTTGGCTCAAAAGGCTCTTGGTATGGCAATCCTGTATTTGATAGAAAGTTTAGCTAGCACTCCAATTACCCTTCAATATTCACCAACATTAAATAGCAAGTACATGATTTGTCTTTTTCTTTTCTTTTTACAAATTTAATTTGAAAGTTTTATTTTTTTATTTTTTTATTTCGTTTATTATTATTATTTTATTCTATTTATTATTTATTATTTATTTTGTTATTATTTTTATTATTATTTTGAGAAGTTTTTCTTTATTGTTTGGTGAAGATAATAAAAACCTAACATTGGATACTTAAATAACTACCTATCTTCTTATGATAAATTGTAAGGCACATGTAAATCTTGGTTTTATTAATTTCATTAGAATGTTGTTGTCCTTTATTTCAAACTCTATTTAGAAAAAAATAGATTGGATGGTGCTTGATCATCCAAAATGGTCTTTCGATCTGATCATATTAAATTAATGAAGGTTAATTCTTCACCATATGTGATGTATGTTTACTACATTTGACTCTAAGCATGTTAACTCAATTTCACATTAGCATTGAGTGCTAACCGCTTTTGGGTTTTAACAAATCTTTTAGCATCTAACTCAAATTGATTAAAATTGCACCCATGATTCATCATTTTCTATCGCTATATAAACTACATTCAACTTGATGAATGCTAAAGCTATTTAAAGTCAAATTAACTTTGGTTATTGTTTGAAATTGCGTATCTTTTCTTTTGAGTGAGAATGCATTGCATTTGAGCTTAAAGTGTACTCAATGGATAATTGTTCAATTTTTAGTTGTACTTTTTCAAAATTTATAAGTAAATCACAATAAACTCTTTGAAATATTCTATACTTAAAATTATATGAATTTCTAAATCAAACTACCACTTGTAATAATCAATTTAATGATAAACTCACAAATAATACATGTGCAAAATTTGACCTCAAAACTCTTAATCACTTGGCAAAAAATGCTTGTCATATTTTTTCAATTTTATTAATGACCAATTTTATATTTAATAATGAATAGTATATAATCACTAAAATCCTAGTAAATGAACTAACAACCTTTAGTTAAAGCTACATTTTAAGTTAAAGCAAATAATGAGAATGACAACATTATAAAAATATTTTTATTACTTAAAAATAAAGTATAAGAATGATAAAGTAAAAGATTTAATCTCTAAAGAACTCATATATGATTAAAGTTGATTATCTCGATTAAATAAAGTACCCCTTTCTATCGAGATCTTCTTATAAACTATAAAATCAAAGAGAAGAGATTCAAAAGTCCATAACTACCCAATATTATAAGCTTTAATTCTAATAGAGTTATTAATTTCATTTTTGTTATATTTAATCTTATAAATCGACTATATATATACTAAATTGAATGAGATTTCTATTGCACTATTTTTTTAAACGACTACAATAAGACTAAATTACCTCTATTAAAACCAAGAATTTTATACTTAAGGATTCAAGGTGTGTCTTCCTTCTCATCTATCTCTGAGTTCCTATTTTCATTCTAACTTCTATTATTGCAAATTTTCTTTTTTCATTATTGCAATAATTCAAAAAAATCTTGAAGAAAAAAACACAAAAGAAATTAAACATTCATATGAAATCCTAGTGGTAAAATAGTTAAGCTACATGATAAAATAAACAACAAAATGATAACATTACCAAAAATAACTTATATTACTTAAAAATAAAGTATAAGAATGATAAGAATAAAAGGTTTCTAATCTCTAAAAGACATTATATATGATTAATATTGATTATCTCGATTAAATAAGTAATATGTCCTCTTTCTAAGATCTTCTTCGATCTAAATATAAATCTAAATAAGATTCAAAAGTCCAAACCGCCGATATTATAAGCTTTAAATTACTCTAATAGATTTATTAGTTTCCTATCTTATATTTGAATCTTATAAATCGACTATCTATAAACTCATTCACTAATTGAATGAAATTTCTATACTCTTAAAATTTTATTCCTAAATAGATCTCTAAACCCAAAATTATCCAACACAAAATATATGAAAATTAAACTAAAACCTTAAAAAACCACGGGCCTTGCGCCTAAACTTTCTAATGTGTTCAAATACTGTCCTCCTAGAAGAATAAATAAATAATATTAAAGTGTAAAAAATACATCTAACTCCAACCTGAGAAGTTTCCCAAAAAAATGATCTTAGCAACCTCTAGAAAAAAACCCTTTTCTAGTCCCTATCTAATAACAATACCTTGGTGAAAGATCCTAAATACTAGTGGTTCTCTAGCTCTCGTCCTAAATCAGATTTGTCCCCTCTAAGGTGAGAATGAGGCATTTATAGATTTTTTAGTACCTAAATTATAAAACTCCAAACCACTCCCATAAATCCTATCAACTATATTTTGATGATCTTGCTAATGATGTAATTGGGTGATCTATTCTATTCATCTAAACTACTATAAATAACTTTGGTGACTAATAAATAAAACCCTAAACCTAAATCAAAACCTAGATAAGTAGAACCATCTTTAATAAATAATAACCTAATAAATAACCCTAAAAAATGCTAAACCAAACTAAAAAAACTAAACCCAAACCCTAAACCAACCTAAAATCTAAACTTAAATAAACTTAAACTAAACTAAACCTAAATTATAAATAAACCTAAACAAACCTAAACCTAAATAATTAAAACTATTAACCTAAATAAAACTATAAACTAACCTAAACCTAAACCTAATAACCTAAAACCATATAAACTAAATTCTAAACTATAAAATAAACTAAACCTAAATAAAACCTAAAATAAACCTAACCCTAAATAAATCTAAATCTAAACCTAAACCTAAATTAATCTAAATAAAATAAATCTAACCCTAAAAAAAATTAAACCTTAAAAAATAAACTATAATAAAATAACTTAAACCTAAACCCTAAACCTAAACCCAAACACTAAACTAACCTAAACTAAAACCTAAACCCTAAACTACTAAATTTAACCCTAAACCATAAAAGTTAAATAAACCCTAAACGTTAAACCCTAAACCCTAAACCCTAACACTAAACCCTAAACCCTAAACTAAACCCTAAACCCTAAACCCTAAACCCTAAAAACCTAAAAACCTAAACCTAAATAAAATTAAACCCAAAAGTAAAATAAATAAAAAAAGATAAACTTAAATAAAATAAAATCATAAAATAAAATAAAAACTAAACTAAAACCTAAACCTACTAAAATAAAACATAACAAACTAATAAAAATAAACTAAAGTAAAATAAATAAAAACCTTTAACTAAACTAAAAAAATAAAATAAACCTAAGAATAAAACCTAAATAAAATAAAACTAAACATAAAATAAAAAATAAAATATACCACAAATAAAATAAATTAAAACTAAATAAAAAAAACCTAAACCCAAAAAAACAAACCAAAACATATAACCAACATCAAAACTAAGTTGCTAAACTAAAAGGTAAATCAAATAATAAAAAAAAAATGTGCCTATACCCAAACACAACCAAACCAAACCTACTACCATAACTACCATAAACTTCCCTACTTTACCTAGATCTTCTTCTTCTTCTAAAAAACTCTTGTATCGATGGATAAAATTTTTTGTGCTTTCATTATGTGTGTCATCTTAAGTTGCATAAAACCTTATTCTTAACCATCCCACGTTGTTTAAAACTCTTATAAAATGATTTTTCTTGCTCAAAAATTACCTAAAAAGCATGTAAAAAGCAACCTTTATTCCCATTCCCTTGTCTAAGTATCATATCCTAACAATACTCCAAAATAAAATAAAATAAACTAAAAATAAACCAAACCTAAACTAAAAAAAAAAAAAAAAAAAATAGAACATAAAATAAACCTAAAATAAAAACTTAAAACCTAAACCAAAAAAAATAAAAAATAAAACCTAAACCTAAAATATAATATAAAATAAACTAAGCTAAAAAAAATACATAAACCTAAAAAAATAAATTAAAATAAAAAACCTAAACTAAAATAAATAAACCTAAAATAAATAAACTAAACTAAATAAAGAAATAAACCGAAATTAAAATAAAAATCAAAATAAACTAAAATAAACCTACAATCCTAAACCAAAAAACCTAAACCAAAACTAAATAAAACTTAAAATAAAATAAATAAAATAAAACCCTGAACTAAAACCTAAACATAAACATAAACTTAAACCTTAACCTAAATGTAAAAATAAAATAAAATAAATAAAAAGTAAAATAAATAAAAAATAAAATAAAATAAAATAAATAAAAACGTAAACTAAACTAAAAAAGAAAATAAACCTAAAACTAAAAACCCTACAAAATTTGAAAATAAATGTAAAATAAAAAGAAAAAAAACTAAAATTAAATTAAATAAAAACTAAATAAAAATTTAAACCTAAAAAAAATAAACCTAAAAGTAAGTCCAAAAATATATAAAAAAGTTAAACCTAAACCCTAAACTAAAAAAAACCAAAACCTAAAATAAACAAAATAAAATAAACCTAAACCTAAACTAAAATAAACTAAATTAAAATAAATAAAACCTAAACCTAAACCTAAAAGAAACTAAACCTAAACCCTAAACTAAATAAAATACAATAAACTAAACATAAACCTAAACTAAAAATAAACTTAAAATTAAATCTAAAATAAAACCTAAAACCTAAACAAAAAAAATAATAAAATAAAAGCCTAAACCTAAACCTAAAAATAAAAAATAAAACCTAAACAAAAATAAATAAAATAAAGATGAAACTAAACCTAAAAAATAAGCATAAACTTAAACCTAAACTTAAAAAATAAAATAAAATAAAAAACCTAAACTAAAATAAATAAACCTAAAATAAATAAACTAAGTTTAAACCTAAACCTAAATAACTAAACCTAAACCCTAATCCTAACCCTTTAAACCTAAACCCTAAACCTAAACCCTAACCATTAAACTAAATAAACTAAAACCTAAACTAAAAACTAAACTAACCCTACCCTAAACCCTAAACAATAAACCCTAAATTTCAAAACCTAAACCACTAAACACTAAACACTAAATAATCTAAACTAAAAAACCCAAACCCTAAAACCTAAAACCCTAAATAAACCTAAACCTAAAACCTAAAACCTAAATAAAACTAAATCAAAATAAAATAATATAATAAAACCTAAACAAAACCTAAAAAAAATAAAATAAAAATAAAATAAACTAAAATAAAATAAATAAACCTATACTAAACTAAAAAATAAAATTAACCTAAGAATAAAACCTAAGTAAAATAAAACTAAATGTAAAATAAAAAAATAAAATAAAACTAAAATAAATTAAAATAAAATTAAATAAAAACCTAAACCTAAAAATAAAACCTAAAAGAAATAAAAAATAAAACCTAAATGCTAAACTAAAAAAAACCTAAACCTAAAATAAAAATAAAATAAATAAACCAAAAACCTAAACTAAAATAAAATAAACTAAAATAAATAAAACCTAAACTTACACCTAAAATAAACTAAACCTAAACCTAACCCTAAACTAAATAAAATAAAATAAACTATATAAACCTAAACCTAAACTAAAAAATAAACCTAAAAATAAACCTAAAATAAAACCTAAAAGCTAAGCCTAAAAAAAATTAAATAAAACTTAAACCTAATCCTAAAAAAAAAAACCTAAACCTAAAACACAAAATATAAAAACTCAACTAAAACATAAACCTAAACCTTAAAATAAACTAAAATAAAAAAATCTAAATTAAAATTAACCTAAAGTAAACAATAAAATAAATAAAAAATAAAAATTAAACCTAAATAAAATAAAAAAATAAAATAAACACATATAATAAAAAAAATAAACTAAATAAATAAACATAACTAAATTTGTTTTAAACCCTAAACCCTAAATTAATCCTAAACCCTAAACCCTAAGACCTAAACCCTAAAACTAATCCTAAACCCTAAACCTAAAAAATCTAAACCTAAACTAAAACTAATCCTAAACTATAAACCTAAACTAAAACTAAACCTAAACCTAAACCCTAAAATAAACCTAACCCTAAACCCAACCTTAACCTAAACCTCTAAACTAAACCTAAACTAAAACCTAAACCTAACACTAACTAAACCCCTAAACCCTAAACCTAAACTTAAACCTAAACTAAAACCTAAAATATAAACCTAAAACACCAAACCTAAACCCTAAAACTACAACCCAAACTAAACCCCAAATCCTAAACCCTAAACCTAAACCACCTAAACTATCATAAAACCCTAAACCTAAACTAATCCTAAACCCTAAGAATGGGAAAAACCTTAATCGTAGGAACATCAACGTCAACCAGGTTCAATCTAGATCTAAATGGAGGTGAAGGTGGAGGCAAATTGTAGTGATGGTTGGGGATCTCGTGGTGTTGGTGGATTTGGAGGTTATGGCTAGAGTAGTGGTGGTTATGGAGGTGGGAGGAGTAATGGAGGTTATAGCCATGGTGGTAGCAGAGGGAGAGATCAGTATATGATGGCGGATCCTACTACTTGAGAGGTAGGGGTGGTTTTGATTAGAGCTGGAGAAACCAAGAATGATCTGATCCATCGCTTGGAACGTGTATATTAGAGAGCTACTTATCTAGATTTAATTTGGTCTATTGGTGCTCAATTTTATTTATGTCGCTGTGTTTAAGAAAACTTGGTGCTACTTGGTTGATGAAATCAAAAGCAAAATTATTGAATCTAAAACTATTTAAAGTAACCTTAAACACTAAACCCTTAACCCTAAACTAAAACTTAAACCTTAAACCTAAAACTAAAACCCTAAACCTAAAATCCTAAACCCTAAACCCTAAACCCTAAATCCTAAAAACCCTAAACCATAAACCCTAAACCCTATACCCTAAACCCTAAACAATAAACCTTAAACCCTAAAGCCATAAACCCTAAACCCTGAAACCTACAACCCTAAACCCTTAACGCTAAACCCTAAACCCTAAACCAGAAAACTTGGGTCTAAGAAAACTTGGGGTGCTACTTGGTTGATGAAATCAAAAAGTAGAATTATTGAATCTAAATTTTTTTTCTATTTAAAAGTAACCTTAAACACTAAACCCTAAACCCTAAACAAAATTAAACTTAAACCTAAAACTAAAACCCTAAACCTAAAACCCTAAACCCTAAACCCTAAACCCTAAATCTTAAAAACCCTAAACCTAAACCCTAAACCCTAAACCCTAAACCCTATACCCTAAACCCTAAACCATAAACCTTAAACCCTAAAGCCATAAACCCTAAACCCTAAAACTTACAACCCTAAACCCTTAATGCTAAACCCTAAACCCTAAACCCTAAACTAACCCTAAACCCTAAACCCTAAACAAACCTTAAACCCTAACCCTAAACCATAAACCTTGAGTAAAGATGTCATTAAGAGTAGATCTAAAGAATGTCCTAATCCTAACATAGTTATGGTAGCTAAAGAAAATGTCTTCAAGAGAATTTCCTTGACTATTAAAGATTTGAATAACCTAAACCCTAACCCTAAATCATATTATAATACCATATTATAGTATAATGTAGCATCATATATTTGAGTATGTAGTGATGTGTTTTGGATGTTATAAGATATTTTCAAATGTTTTAGTATATTATGGTATTGTCTCTATAGTCTATATTAATATAAATCATAAAAAGAATGATTTAATAAACCAGATGATCAAATTTGTAAATTTTAAAGTGGTAAATAAGTTGTAGTACCAAAGGTGTGCTACTCCACTTGTAGTCTAAAAAGTAAGATTTTTTGTTCAAAATAAATATTATATGTTGTAGCATAGTATAACATCATATATCATAATATATTATTCTATGCATTTTAAATTCTTTTAGTATTTTACAATCATACAATCGAGCCTACACTAGAATTATTTATAAAAATGTTGATTTAGACTTTAATATGGTGGAATTTGGCCAAATTTATAATAGGTAGAGCATGGCATCATAATATATTATTTGAATTTAAAATATGTAAGTGATATGAATAAAATATATAGTTTTTTATTATTTAGACTAATTTTATGATTTTTTTATCTTAAGAAATCCTTTGTGATGTGATATGCAATATAATATAATATAATATCTTATAGTGTATTATAATATATGATGCCATAAAATAGTGTAGCATCATGCATTATAGCATACTATTATGTATTACTACTTGTTGTTTAGCATATTTAGTTTATTATAGTATGATGTAGTAGAGTTTGTACTAGTATATTTCATAAAAATACTAATTTATAGGCTGAGATGATGGGATTTGGCCAAATTTAAGGTAAGCTTTAGGGAACATCATTAGGGGTGCGCTATGGTATGTCATTTAATCAAAAGAATGAAATTTTGCATCCAAAATAAATGTTCAATTTTCAACCAAATTTTATAAATTTTTTGCTTAAAGTGATTCATTTTAAGGTGCAATGTAAGATAATACATTATATGAAAGCATATTAAAATATAATATACACAATATAACTTCATATATATGAATGTGGTGGTGTGTTACTAAATGCTATTATACATTTTTGTATGTTTTACTTTTGTTACAATACATTGGGTCAAAACTCACAAAAATATTAATTTGAAGGTTGAGATGGAAGAATTTGGTCAAATTCATGATACACACCAAGAAGCAACACCAAAATTATGCTATTTTGTATCATTTCTAATAGAAAAATAATAATTTTACATCCAAAATGAACATTATTCATATTTTGTAAAAATTTTTTTATTTGTTCCTTCTAAGTTATTCTAATGAGCTATAATGTTAGACAATGTATTATATTATAGCAAATTATAATATAACACAACATATTATAATATAATATAGTGTGTTAATTGACACTATATAATATGTTTAGCATGATATTATATAGTTAGTTTGAGCTTGCACCATCATAAATCATAAAACATTGATTTCAATGTTAGATGATGTTATTTAAATGAATACATTATTTGGCTTTTAGTTGAAGTATTAAAGGTGTGCATAAGAGAAGAAATAATATTTGATGAGAATTCCATGTCAAGGACATGGAGGGAGATCCAGGGGATCACACATCCATTGAACATGACATATGAGCAGTCTATGTCGAGGGCATAGAAGAAGAAAATCTGTTGGGGATAAGGTTTGAATTTGATTTGATTATATGATTTATGGAAAAAAGATTCACTAGGGATAAGAATCTATAATCCACCAAAAATTAAGAACAAATCAACTTTAATTTATTTTATTTTAATTAGTGTGGAAGGATATATGCTAAGGATATGGGCTAAATCTGGGGGTTGGGTATGAGACTTTAAGCGAGGTTAAGTCTATCAGCTGAGTATTGAGATTTGAGTTTGATTTCATTGATTTATTTGGGGATGTATCCATTGTGGATAAGAGTTTGGTTAGATTTCTTTGATTTAGACTCTTTTGGGGATTTGGTTTAATTTGGCTCCACTAGAGAGGTTGGTTTTGAATTTAATTTGGCTCCACTATGGAGGTTGGTTCAATGACCTAGGGTGATTGAATCCTGGGGACTATGCCAACTCAAAAGTAGTGGATTAATTTTATCTTAATTTCATGTGATTTGATATAGCTTATTTATTTAGTTTGATTTTGAAATAAGGGCATATTTGTTGAGGATGTGAGCTTGGTCAAATTTGATTGTTTTAATTTATGGACCATGTTAGTGTGTGATGGACCCGATGAGAAAGGGCTAAACCGAACTTATCCTATCTCAGATTTACAATTTCAAAGGAATAGTCTCTTTGGTTGTAGGGTAGAGCTAGCCAACTTAAGGGGTTGCCTTTCGGTGTGCAATAGCTGTGTTAGGAAGACGGTGTAGTAGACTTACATCTTCTAAAGTAGGGAACAATTGGTGGGGTGACCTATTGGTAGCACAACAACTCAAAACTGACTTAGGGGTGACTATTCAGGGAATGTTGTTGGGTACTTATATCAACTCAAGAGTAGTCAGGCGAGTCCTATAGGGAGTTTTGTTGACACTGCCCTAAAGATAAAATACTTGCTTGGGAAATGGTACCACTAGGGGTGTCCTCCTAATCCATAAGTGAATATATTTTTTATTTTATGTTTTTGTGGACCTGTTGGTGTATGAGGACCACACTAGAAGGGCTATGCGAAGACCTATCTAATATTCTGGACTAAGGGTGAATACACATCCACAGATGGATTCTCTAACCAGAGGGTTACTAAATGGGAACTGTCAATCCGATATTAACTAGCATATTGTCTAAATAAGGTGCAAAAGATGTGATCCAAATATAGTGTGCACAAGGGAGGTGATCTTAGGGGTGTTATCCTTTTCCAGAAAGAAAGCCTATAGGTGTCTGTGGCCAACTCAAGAAGAAAGCTTAGTAGACTTACATCACCATGAGTGGTGTATCTTAAGGTGTGAGAACCAACCAACATAAGGTTTATCCATCATGGTGTATCCATCGGCATGAGGGTGTATCCGTCCATGAGTGGTGTCTATCAATAGTGAAAACCAAGCAACCTAAGGTGTCCATTGGTGTGCAATGATAAATTTAGAAAGAAAGCATGTAGGCTTTCAACTTTTTGAAACGAAATTGATCAATGGGATAGTCTATCATTGGCAGGATAGATGTTATCTGACCTAGAGTGACTACTAAGCAGGAGCCTCGAGGAAGGGGACCAGACTTAAAGCTAAGAGGGAAGGAGATGCTATGGGACATATCCTAAATCTTAAAATATACTAAACCCAGTTAGTGAAGGCTAATCCAAGAAGAAAGCATAGTCAACTTACATCCTCTTAAATGAGGGTAACATGAGTAGCTTACATCTGTAAAACTACCAAACTAACAAGGTGCTCTTTGGTGTATAGTGGCCAAGTGAGGAAGGAAAGCATAGTAGACTTACATCCTCCAAAGCAAGAAGAACAAGGGTGACACACAAGTAGGGTTCACGTCGGTGACCTAGCGATTCTTGGTGTATGGAGTATGGGCATTATCTCAACTCAGGAGCGAGACAAAAGTTATTTTTTTATTTTATATGTTTATTTGTAGTATCTGTTTGTGTTGTTATGATGAAGTATAGGATTCCACTCGGGTTCCTTACACCAACCCTAAACACATCATGGTAGATTCAGTAAATAAGAATACTTTAACATGGAAGAGATTACATTTAAAATATAATTTTCATTGATGATAATTCAAACATGATTTATAATATTAATTTAAGTAGAGCCCATTGATTGGAAACATTGTGCACTCTCCTTATTAATAAGCGATAAGATCCTCCTTGGTAGGCCTTCTCTATGATAAAAGGGACTTCCCAAGTGGGTTCAAACTTGCCTCCCATCTTACGACGGGCATCAATCAGTCTCCTTAGAACTAAAATAAGCTCTCATACTTAAAAGATCTAGGATGGACCAACTTGTTGTGAGCTTGAATCATTTTGCTTTACAACTCAAGGTTTTAGCATGCCCATAGGCATCTCTCCTCCAAACCTTTAAGCTCTTCTAACCATAACTTGGCATTACATTTGTGATCTTGCTACCCACTATATTTAGTGATGGGAGTTGGACTTTAAATGGTAGAACATCTTCAGACCCATACATTAATGAGAAAGGAGTAGAATGAGTTGGAGTTCTATATGTGATGCGATAGGCCCACAAGGCTTCAACTTACTGCTCATGCCACAATCACTTGTTATTGTCGAGTGTCTTCTTTAGTATTTGGATGAGGGTTCTATTGAAGGCTTCTGCTAAGCGGTTTGTCCGTCGAGTAGTTGATGGTAGAATATCTCAAATCTATATTGTGTCTCTAGGCAAAGTTATTGATCTCGATGCTCTTGAATGCAGTACCATTATCATATATAATTCATCGAGGCACTCTGAACCTATATACGATATGGTTCTTAAAAAATTGGAGCACATGCTGATTTGTGACCTCTCTGAGCAAAATTGCCTTCACCCATTTGGAAATGTAGTTAGTAGCAGGTAAGATGATCTGATGACCCTTACAAGAAGGAGGATCAATCCACTATGTGGTCCCCAATACCGAAAGTCCATGAGACCAATATATGATGTAGAATGTTGAGTGGTTGGTGTAGGACCCCATTGTGTATTTGACATTGGTGGCATCGCCTAGCTATATCCATGCAATCCTTGATCATTGTTGGCCAGTAGTATCTTAGTCTCTTGATCTTGGCTATCATATTCAAATGAGATTGGTTGGCTCCACATAATCTTGAGTGTACCTTGATCACGATCTTATGAGCCTCGTGCTTATCTAAACAACATAACCATATATGATCAAAAGATGCATAAGACACCATCCACAAGATAGGAAAGTGTTCTTTACTTCATCTAATGGGCTTGGGACTTCTCTTGAGGTAGTTTGGCTTTATTTAAAGAATCTATGAATGGTTGCCTCCAATCTAACTTCTCATCTTTCTTGGCAATGGCAACCTCCCCCTCAAGAGAGTACTTTTTGATAAGTTCAATATCAATAAGGGATAAGACTTATCTATTTTGGACCTTTATTGATATGGACTCATCCTCCGACATGCCAACTCCTTAGCTTGGCTTGGCTAAAACATATGCTATGATGTTCTCTCTGGGAATCTTATAAATGGTAACCTCTAGGATTTGGGCCAATAAATCTATGGTGTACTTGTGGTAGTGATGGAGCTAGGGCTATATAACCTTATAGGACCCAATAATTTGGTTGATAACTAGTTGAGAATCCCCAAAAATGTTGATATTTTGGATGCTTAGAGTAACGACTAACTCATGACAATCAAAGCTTCAACTTTGTTTTGGTGTAAATTGGATAGATGATATGAGAATATCATCACATGTGTCGAGTTAAGAGAACTATTCCTACCCTGCCTTTCTTGGAATAGTAGATGTGGTTCTTCTCCTCTTTGAGAGGAAGCACCATCAAAGTACATCTCCTAGTGGTGCATGCTAGTATCCCTTAAGTTCAAGATTTTTCATCAAGGAGATCATCACTAAGTGGAGAGTAGCGAAGTGGGTGTGATGCTAAGAAATCTGGCGCTTGTCCTTTCATACAGTGGTACAAAGGTAATTTCAAATTGAGAGGGTCATGGACCATCTGCCAACCATCGAATTGTGTCGTATCATGAGATATTGTGGTTGATTGATCCTAGAGATTAAGTCCACTTTATGAGGAAGCATGTAGTGGTGTAGCTTTGGGGATGCAAAGATCAAAGCTAGGCAATGCTTCTCAATGGGTGGATAATTTTCCTCAGTAGGGATTAGATGATGGTTGAGGTAGTAGAGTGTGTTTTCCTTTCCTTCGTTGTTGGTTTAGGCCAACCAAGCACTAAGGGAGTCATCTAACACAGCAGTGTAAAGTATGAGCTGCTTGCCCGGGATAGGGGCTGCTAGAACCGGCGGTGTCATCAGGTAATGCTTGATTTCTTCTAAGGCACGCTCACACTTGTCATTCAACTTGAACTTGGAATCCTTTTTGATAAGTGCAGAGAATGGTTAGCATGTTGCCAATAGGTTAGATATAAATCATCTTAGATATGCCAACCACCCTTTGAATGATCTGAGTTGAGTTAAACTTTTAGGGGGTGGCATTTCTAATATCGCCTTGATCTTAGTCAGATTGATTTTGATTCCCTGACGTTGGACAACAAACCCAAGGAATTTCCTAATGCAACTCAATTCACACTTGATTTATTTTGAGGTTAAGTTATCTTAAATATTTAAAAACTACTCTCAAGTTAAAGAGATGGTCTTCCTTTTCTCTACTTTTGACCAAGAGATCCTTGACATAGCACTCAACTTGATGATGAATGTGTTCGTCAAAGATTTTAGTCATAGCTTGCTGGTATGTAGCACTGGTATTTTTAAGGCTGAAAGGAAAAACCTTATAGCAAAAGAATCTGATCGGGGTTCAAAAAGTAGTGTTTCTTTCAACTTTAGGGGCCATCTTTATTTGGTTATATCCAGATGAGCCATCCATGAAATAGAAGAATGCATGAAATGAGGCAATATCTACCATCAGCTCCAGGATTGGCAGTGGAAATTCATCTTTTGGGCATGCTTTATTTAAATTCCTAAAATTAATGCATATGTGAATTTGGTAATTCTTTTTCGTAACAGAGACGATGCTGGCTAACCAAGTAGGGTATTTTTCTTCTCGAATGAAGCCAGCATCGATCAGTTTCTTGACTTTAGAAATGATATGTTGTTCTATGTCTAATCGTATGCATCTAGGAGGTTGCTTGGTAGGGTTAGCAGTAGGCTCTATTGCTAGTTTATGGACTACTACGTCAGGAGCCAATCCAAGCATCTCTTCATAACTCCATGCAAAGTAGTCCTTAAACTCAATTAATAGTGTCCTAATGCTTTCTAAGTGTTCTGATAGGAATGGGGAGGTGATTCTGGAAGAGTTTGGAAGAAGTAAAAAAAAACCTATTGGGCTTTTTATGAAGTCTCACTAAGAGCTAGTGCTTGCACCTCCCATGAGTGTTGGCTGACCCAACCACCCTTGGGTCAGGTTCACCAGTGTCCTTGGTGCCTAAGTGGACCAATGGATGGGTGGGAAGTGGCCAAGGAAGAAAATGACCATTCCCCCAAGTGATTTTCCTCATTTGATTCCCCTAGCACAAGGGTATCTTAGCCATTTGATAATGGATTTGATTTGGGTAAATTTGAGATGAGTCAAAAGTGGGTTAGCCCAAATTTTAAGTGATTTGAATCCATTTGGTTTGATTTGGCTTAATTTGACCTATTTAGGTCAAATTTAGTTAGGTTAGGTCAAGTTGACCAATTGGTCAAATTGGGTCAAACCAAGGGTTGGGTTAAGTTCACATGACTATTTGGAGTGTATTGTTGTCATTGGTTTGGTTCAATTTGCTTTGGATTTGATTTTGGCTCTTTCAAATTCTTATAGGTCAAATGGGTAAAGTTGACCAATTTGACCAAATTGGCCAAATTGGCTTGGGTTAGGTGTTGGTTCAAGTTCAATTGGATAATTGAAAATGATTGTAGGCTTTAGTTTAAATCCATTTGGATTTAATTTTAATTTTGGCCAGTTTGATCTTTTATGTCAATTTGGGCTAAGTTCAGTTAGGTTGACCAATTGGTCAAATTGGGCTCGATTATGACTTTGATCAAGTTCAATAATCAATTTGGGATACACTTGATCCATTGGTTGCAATCAATTGGTTTATGTTATAATTTGGCTAGTTTAGATTCATATGGGTTAAAGGGTTGACTTGGTCAACTTGCTAGGTTGACTTGGTTTGACTTGATCAACAATCATGACATGAAGTTTGGATTAGCTTAATTCACTTTGACTTGAATTGAATTAGATTTTGGTTCATTTAGGTCAAATTGGCCACTTTGGGTCAAGTGAGCTAATTGGGTTTAGTTGGCTTGATTTTGAGTTGAGTTTGATTTAGTTGAGTTTATATATGGATTTGAGATTGACATATAAATTCAATTGCAATTGGTTTGGGTTCAAATGAGTTTTGGCTCATTTTAATATTTCAAGTCAAATGGGCTAGGTTGGGTTTGACTTGAGTTGATTTTGATTTGGCTTCATGATTGTAACTTTTATTTATATTTGGATAGATGATTGAAGGAATGATTGATTCAAGAGAAAATCTATTGGTTTTGATTTGATTTGGATAGGATTTGGTTAAGTTCAAGAAATTGGCATAAAGGGTATAAATTAAATTTTGGTTTGATTTTGGATTTGGTTTTGGCTAATTGAATTTATATTTCATTTATAAATGATTCATGAGAAAATCATTTGAGTTTGGAGTGATTTGGAAGCAAATTTGACCAAGTTCATGGATGTAGGTCAAAAGGGCTAAGGAATCATCTGTTGAGTTTAGATTTAGTTTGATTTAGTTTTGGCTATTTGAGTTTATATCTCATTTATCGTGAGTATAAATGAAGATATAAATGATTCATGAAGATATCAATCAAATTTGTGTTGAATTGGGTGGAGATTTGGCTAGGTTTACGGAATCCAACCATAAGGCTTTGAGGGGGATTTTGATTTTAGATTTGATTATGGGTTCTAACCATTTGGTTTGAAATTTGGATTTGGATTTGGTAAATGATTGAGGGATTGAATTAATCTTCAAGAAAGTCAATTGAATTTGGATTGATTTGAATTTGGTTAAGGCTAAGTCCATAAGATGAAATCAAAGGGCTTACGAAGGGTTTTGATTTTGGACTTGATTATGAGTTTCAATCATTTGGTTTGGAATTTGGATTTAGATTTGGTAAATGAGTTAAATTTGAGGTTTGTTTGAGAAGGAAAGTACAGATCGGGTTTAGGTTATAGGGTAGGCAAGTCTTCCTAAGTCCCTAGGGCACACCTTATTCCAGTATCTAACTCTTCTAAGTCTCTAGACTTAGGTTAAGTGTTCACTTAATCACTAGAAGTATCTTAAGCCTAAGGAGCTCTTAGTTTCTATAAGATTCCTAGATCTATGATGAGGAAGTTGAGAACTCACTCAAAAAGTGAGGTCAACAAACGGACCCCCAATAGGTGTGGTGTAACTGACAAGGCACACCGCACATATTAGCGTTGACCAAGATGATCAATAACATCCAAAGGATTGCAAGCACTAATGAAAATGATCTATCCATATACCTGAGGTATAGATAGAATCAAGATCTTAGTGCAATGCAACTCAACTTAAGCCAAAGGAATAAGAGAGATTGAAATCTTAGAACTTCATTGGCAAGTTTGTTAATTGATTTATGTGTTTGATTGTCCTTGGCTCAAAGGCTCTTGGTATGGCAATCCTGTATTTGATAGAAAGTTTAGCTAGCACTCCAATTACCCTTCAATATTCACCAACATTAAATAGCAAGTACATGATTTGTCTTTTTCTTTTCTTTTTTTACAAATTTAATTTGAGAAGTTTTTATTTTTTTTATTTTTTTTATTTCGTTTATTATTATTATTTTTATTCTATTTATTATTTATTATTTATTTTGTTATTATTTTTATTATTATTTTGAGAAGTTTTTCTTTATTGTTTGGTGAAGATAATGAGGGCTTCTAACATTGGATAATGCAGAGTCGGAACTAGCCTATCTTCTTATGAGGGGTAAATTGTATGTAAGGCACATGTAAATCTTGGTTTTATTAATTTCATTAGAATGTTGTTGTCCTTTATTTCAAACTCTATTTAGAAGTCATAGTATAGATTGGATGGTGCTTGATCATCCAAAATGGTAGCTTCTTGATCATATTAAATTAATGAAGGTTGGAATTCTTCACCATATGTGATGTATGTTTACTACATTTCAGACTTGGTTAAGCATGTTAACTCCAATTTCACATTAGCATTGAGTGCTAGGTACCGCTTTTTGGGTTTTAACAAATCTTTTAGCATCTGCAGCTCCAGTTGATTAAAATTGCACCCATGATTCATCATTTTCTATCGCTATATAATTTTTTTTACTACATTCAACTTGATGAATGCTAAAGCTTATTTAGGAAGCTGTAATTAACTTTGGTTATTGTTTGAAATTGTAGTGCACATCTTTTCTTTTTGAGTGAGAATGCATTGCATTTGAGCTTGAAAGTGTACTCAATGGATAATTGTTCAATTTTTAGTTGTACTTTTTCAAAATTTATAAGTAAATCACAATAAACTCTTTTGAAATATTCTATACTTAAAATTATATGAATTTCTTGAAATCAAACTACCACTTGTAATTTTTTAATCAATTTAATGATAAACTCACACACATATACATGTGCAAAATTTGACCTCAAAACTCTTAATCACTTGGCAAAATGCTTGTCATATTTTTTTCAATTTTATTAATGACTAATTTTATATTTTAATAATGAGTAGTATATAATCACTTCAAGAATGCTAGTAAATGAACTAACAATCCTTTAGTTAAAGCTACATTTTAAGTTAAAGCAAATAATGAGAATGACAACATTAATGAAAATATTTTTTATTACTTAGAGAAATAAAGTATAAGAATGATAAGAGTAAAAGATTTAATCTCTAAAGAACTCATATATGATTAAAGTTGATTATCTCTGATTAAATAAAGTAATCTGGCCCCTTTTCTATCGAGATCTTCTTCGATCGAAGGACGATAAAAATCAAAGAGAAGAGATTCAAAAGTCCATAACTACCCGATATTATAAGTTTTAATTTTCTAATAGAGTTATTAATTTCCTATTTTTTGTTATATTTGAATCTTATAACCATATATATACTCAATTGAATGAGATTTCTATTGCACTATTTTTTAAACGACTACAACGTCAGTACTAAATTACCTCTATTGGTGCGGGCCAAGAATTTTATACTTAAGGATTCAAGGTGTGTCTTCCTTCCTCATCTCATCACTATCTCTGTGAGTTCTCCTTCTATTTTCATTCTAACTTCTTTATTATTGCAATAATTTTCTTTTTTTCATTATTGCAATAATTCTTAAAAATCTTGAAGAAAAAAAACACAAAAGAAATTAGAACATTCATATGATAGATCCTAGTGGTAAAATTTTTAGTTGAAGCTACATGATAAGTTAAAGTAAACAACAAGAATGATAACATTAGTCAAAAATAACTTATATTACTTAGAGAAATAAAGTATAAGAATGATAAGAATAAAAGGTTTCGAATCTCTAAAAGACATTATATATGATTAATATTGATTATCTCTGATTAAATGAAGTAATATGTCCTCTTTTCTACGGAGATCTTCTTCGATCTAAGGACGATAAAAATCAAGGAGACAAGATTCAAAAGTCCAAAACTGCTCGATATTATAAGCTTTAATTACTCTAATAGATTTATTAGTTTCCTATTTTTTTTCTTATATTTGAATCTTATAAATCTGACTATCTATATACTCATTCACTCAATTGAATGAAATTTCTATCGCACTTGTTGCGTGCTAGAGAATTTTATTCCGGTAGATGCGAGATCTTCGTCGTAGCCCAAAAATTATCCAACACACAAGCGGGATATGAACACAGGGTTATAATGGGAAAACCCGTTAAGGGAAAACCACCTGGCCTTGCCCACCTCAGAACTTTCACTATGTGTTCAAAGATACGTGTCCTTGCTTCTCGTTAGTTGGAGAAGAAGGTGTTTACATGTGTGGAAACAATATTCCGAAAGTGTAGAAAAATACATCGGTCAACTCCAACCCAGGAGAAGTTTCCCAAAAGCGAACGATCTTCGGGAGCAACCTCTGATCTTCGTGGAGAAAGGAGCGCAACCGGTCTTTTCTAGTCGGGCGATCTCCCAAGGGCAGCCTCGATCTTCTGCACCACCGGTGGTGGCACTGGTGAAAGATGTTCGTCAAGGTCGACTAGTGGTTCTCGAGCTCTGGTCTCAAATCGATTCTTCCCCTAAGGTGAGAATGAGGCTCTCATTTATAGATTTTGGGAGTGGCGTGCCTTGTAAATTGCGGAAACTCCAACCACTCCCAGGACCTGACGCCAAGCGATCCCCGGACAAGGTATTTTGATGATCCGGTGTCTTTAAATGATGCCTAATTGGGTTCTTGATTCGTTGGATTCATCTTGACGAGCCGACCGACTATAAATATGTCAGTTTTGGTGACCATTTGGCGGATCAGGATCCATTTTCATGCTCCGATAGTTTGATCTGAGTCGATTCGAGCTCGGATCAGACTATGCTTGATGTTGCTATGTTCGTCTCATCGAGACGCTTGATCGTAAGCTTGAAATCAAAATCGGATTTCAAAAAATGCCTTGAGATTCATGCTTGATCGATTAATTTTCAAGATGTATCGTTGCCCCTATTTTGGGTGACATTATCTCGCCATCCAAAAATATATATCAAATACTTGAAAATAGCAAATTCTTCAATGAAATTTGAGAGTCCATCAATCCGCGATTTTGAGAGAACATCTTCATAACAAAGACAATATTATTACTGTGGCGAGGTACGCAAATACGCTGCGCGATTTCGAGGTTACGGATCCATCCGGAACAGAGCTCCGCTGAGTTTCTACGCCAGAAAATCATGTATCGTACCGGGCACAGCCCGCAGAGCGCTGCGGTGCGCCAATGGCACGCTGCAAGGCTACCACAAGATAGCGTCATGGGCGCGCTACCGGCATGCCGCTGGATGACACGACTGGTCGACGGGAGCCCGGCTGCTGTCACGCTGAATGGAAGTCCGACGGTCATGGGGTTGCTGGCCGAGCGAATGACCGACCGGTCTGGCGTATGCCACGCGGCAGCGGGCCACATGGCGGTCAGCATCGGCGGTTGCGACCCGCGATCCATCGATACGTCTCGTGGGCGCATACACATATAAGGCTGGGCCGCGACAGGGCTGGCGGCGGCTACATGATGCGCTAGGGCGCACAGATATGCACGCACCTGCTGGTCCGGATAACGCCTGAATGACGGTTTTGATCTGGCTTTGGGTTTTGGGTGGTTTTACGCTTTTGCCCCAGAAGGGTCTATAAAACCCCTGGTAAGAGGGAAAGGCACACTTTTCTCATCTCCTCCTCCTCTAGAGTGCATAGCCTCCCCGGTGGGAGTTTGGGCACTTTTGATCCATCCCTTAGAGTGCATACCTCCCTCGTGGAGTTTGGGCACTCTTCTGATCCACCTCTACCCCCCTCGAGCCAGAGTGCATAGCCCTCCGGTGAGTTTGGGCACCTCCTTGGAATAATTTCCTCGATCTCGGCATCGAAGGAGGCGGTATGACCACTGGCAGCCCGATGTAAATTCCTCCTGGGGCTGGGTTGAGAAGATTGGGCACCTCGGCGATGGATCAGATCCGAGCCATGGGGGGTGTGGGCTTCGAGTGACATATTCAGGATATACCGGCGAACGGGTTTAAGTCGACCTTCCTTGATAACCTGATCGACGCCTGGTGGCGGATGACCGGGATGGTGACCGCCAAGATGGCAATGGCTGATGACCGCTGGTCGCAGAAGGACCGCCGGTCGGCGGTGACCGGCGACGGTAGTCGCTGGCGACGATGGCTGACCGCGACGGTGGTCGGTACACAATGGGCCGACGGGCCATTGTGGCGAATAACGCCTGTGAGTCACGGATGACCGACATGGTCGCATGGCGATCGGCGACAAGGACGGTGACCGACGACGAATTGGCCGACGGGGTGGTCGGCAGAAGGAGACGGTAGTCACGATGGCGACCGCCTACCGGTGGGGGATGACCGGCGAAGTGGTGGTGACGGACACGATGGTCGTGAAGGACCGGCGATATCCGGCGATCGCATAATGGTTGGCGGCCGACGGTGGTCGACGAAGGCGTCGAGCGACGCATGGTACCCGGCTACCGGAGATCTTTTGACCTATCCGAGATTGTTTGTCGGGTGTTACCCGGCGACGTTAACCTCAGAAAGAGGTCGAATCAAGGCTGAGATTTTTTACCCAGAGGTTGTTTACGTGGTGTTACCATGACGCTAACCGTATGGAAGAGGTTGAATTGAATCCGAGGATTTTTGACCTATCCGGTTGTCGGTCGTGAGTGTACGGCGACGCAACTGATGGAAGAGGGTTGAATTGAATCCACGGGATTTTGACCTATCCAGGTTATTTGTCGAGTGTGACTCGATGACGCTAACCTCGTGGAGAGGCGAATTGAATCCCGAGGATTTTGACCTATCCAGGTTGTTTATCGAGTGACTCGACGATTTTAACCTCGTATGGAAGAGGTCGAAGTGAACTGCCAAGATTTTGACCTATCCAGGTTGTTTGTCGAGTGTTACAGATGGCGTTAACTGTATGGAAGAGGTTGAATTGAATCCGAGGATTTTTTAATTTATCAGAGTTGTTTACTAGAAGTATTGAATGGCGTGCTAAGGATTTGGCCCAGGTTGTTTATCGAGTGTTTGCTCGATGGCTAACACTGTGGAGTAGGTACAAAGTTTTGACCTATCAAGGTTGTTTGTCGAGTGTGACTCAATGATGTTAACTGTGGAAGAGGTTGAATTGAATCACGAGGATTTTGACCTATCAGGTTGTTTGTCGAGGTGTTACCCGATGGCAACTGTATGGAAGAATTAGATGAATTGATTTTGACCTATCCGAGGTTGTTGTCGGTGTTTGATGACATTAACATGGAAGAGATCGCGAAGTCCACCAGGGCGTTTTGACTATCACGGTTGTTTGTGAGTGTTTACTTGATGGCGTTAAGTATGGAAGTGATCGAATATTTGTATGATCTTGTAGCCAGAGTTGACTATTGATCTTTGCCTTTTCATTGGTGTTGTGACTTGCTCTTTTGAGATTAAGAGTTGCCCCAGTTCTCGTAATCCGAAGGAACTAAGTTTGATGAATCTTCATTCTTCGCTTGCTGCTTGGTGGTTCAAAGCATTGCCGATGAGATAGCTTCATCGTGAGATTTGTGCCTCTATTGGTGGACCAGTCATAGAATGGGCCCCATTAATGATGAATAGAAAGTATCACGGAGTCCTCCAGAAGCACGCCTCAAAAGTTACGGATCTACTCACGGTATGCAGACTTGAGGAGAACCTCTGGAAGTATTCTTTGAGGGACTCTCCATCGTTACGGATTCGGAGATGTGATGAATCGGATTCTCTTGTTGCCAGAAGGCTACAAAAATCTGGCGCTCTCCATGATGGGACGGACCCCTTAGCGGCGAAAAGACAAAATGTCCTTTGAGAGTCGTGGGAATACGACCTGAGAGCGAGTCATTTGCACTGGCATGATCGTTCGAAAGTGATCGATATGCTCTCATCTGGATGTTATTATTGGGGTCCATCTTTGGGAAGCTTAAATCTCGTCGAATCGAGTATTGCGAGATGATCTCGGGGATGAATTTTGGAAGAAGGCGGAGAATGGATCATTGATTGTTTCGGAACCCTTCACGCACCGGTCATTAAGTAGTTCATCGTATAAGGTGGCGTGGAGTTTCTCAAATTTGAGCCATTATTGGGGTGAGTAGAGAATATCGAAGTTTAGCATCTGGATGTGGTGCCAAGGGTTCTACTTGTTGATCCGTTATTCCGGATAATCATTCTCGAAAGAAAATCTGGATTATCTTTGAGGCATGCGGAACATGGCTCTTCAGGCGTGTTGGAGCGTTTTTTCGGTCCTCTCGCGAGTCGAAGAATTTCGTTCGAGAATCCTCCATCCTTTGAGCGATCTTCCAAAGAGGGGCACAGCGGACCCTCACAGGGCAGTCTATTATGTAGAAGTGTTGGAGACTTGGCGTCCTTGATCGAGAATGAGGCGTTGGGCGACCCGTTACCAACCATATTGGAGATATAGCAATGGGGGAATTGTTGCGCAGTAAAGCATTGCGTCTTGAGAATTTTATTAGGTAGATCGCGAGATCTTCATCGTAGCCCAAAATTATCAACACTCAGCGGGGATATGAACACGAGGGTTATCATTGGAAAACCCGTTAAGGGAAAAAACCGGCCACGTAGAACTTTCACTATATGTTCAAAAGATACATGTCCTTGCTTCTTGTTAGTTGAGAAGAAGGTGTTCTGAGGTGGAAATAATATTCCGTGTAGAAAAATACAATATCGGTCAACTCAACCCAAGGAGAAGTTTCCCAAAAGCGGCGAGGCGATCTTACGGAGCAACCTCTTGATCTTAGGAGAAAGGAGGCGGCAAGCGGTCTTTTCTAGTCCCAGAGGCGATCTCTAGGCGAGCTCGATCTTGAACTTCTTGGTGGTGGCAGTGGTGTGAAAGATGCGTCGGCGTCGAGTCTAGTGGTTCTCGAGCTCTCGGTCCTCAAATGATTTGGTCCCTCTAAGGTGAGAATGAGGCTCTATTTATAGATTTTGGGAGTGGCGGCCTTGTAAATTCATGGAAAACTCCAACCACTCCCATCGGACGGCCCAGTGCGATCCCCTCGAGCGGTGTATTTTGATGATCTAATGAGATGTTGGGTGGGTGATCTTAAATTCGTTGGATTCGTCTTGACGGCCTCGTCGACTATAAATATGTGTTTGGTGACCATTTGGCGGATCGGGATCCATTTTCATGTAACTTGATTCGGATGGAGACTATGCATATGTTCTATTTTGAGGCGGTCGATTTGACTATAAACTTCTTGATTAGATCGAGCATTTTGAAAATGCCTTGAGATTAGTCTTGATCTTAATTTTACGAGGATATATGTTTTCCTTCCTCTATCACCTCTATTCTCTATATATATGTGTATTTCCAAAGAGCTCATCTCATCACTATCTATTTGAAATATATATATATATATATATATATATATATATATATATATATATATATAATATATGTTTGTATCTGTTTATTATTTTTTTTTGATTTTAAACAAATTTATTTTTGTTTTACAAAAATACTAAAATATGTAAAACCTATTTTTCTTTATTTTTAAAAATAGGTAGTCATACTTTTCAGATTTTAAAGATTTGATTTGATTTTTTTATTTTTTTAAAATTATATTAATATAATATAATTAATTTTAATTAATTTAATTTAATAAGATTTATCTTGAATGTAGGATAATAGTAGATTAATTTTAATATATCATGTGTGTTTATATATATAATATAAATTTGAATTTATATATTAATTTTTAATTGATTCTAATTAAATTTAACTTGATTATATACTAGTAATAATAATTTAACTTACTTCATCAATAATAATTTAAAATATATTTATATCTTTTAATAAATTATTTCTTTCTCATAGAATTTAAATATATATATGTAGGTATTTTATAATTCATTTTTATGCGTCAACACCATCAAATGGGTGTATTTCTTTTGCATTTTTAATGTTTCAAATGCATCGGTATAGTTTATCTTGCAGGCAAATATATTTTAAGCAACATCGAAGATGATCAAAATAATATTGCTCAAATCACGTGATGTTGAATTTGTAGCTTGTTGATTTTATTATGTGCAATTAAATCAACTATAAAAATTTTTGTTTGATAGATTTCTTCATTTTGAATTTTTCTAAGTGATTCTTTTTATGAATGAGTACTTTTCGGATTATTTTGATGATTATTCAAATCTAATTTGTGCTCATAACTTTCATTGATCATCCATTTCATTGCATTTGATTTGATTCGAGCAATGAATAGATATGGGTAGATTGACATCCATCGTCATCATTTATGAATATTTTTTTTGCTTTATGTTAAAATAAGAAAATATCAAACATATTTTATTTTATTTTAAAATTTTAAAAAAAAAAATGCAAAGTGGTCCCAAGCCTTATAGAGTAATAATTAATTTCATTATTTTATTTTTCCATTAAAATTTTAAAGATAACAACAAAACGTTTTTTTTATTTTTTAATACAAAAATTCATAGAAATACAAACATATTTTTATTTTCACATAAAACAAAAATAAAATAAATTAAAAAAATTGAAAATAAAAATAAAAAATAAAAAATAGAAAGTGATCTCAAACAGTCCCTTAGCCTTTCATTTTATATTCTGATTGATTTGATGATTTCAATCCTAGTCATAGAATATATAAGAGTCAATTCTAAAATAAATTAATGAACATAATTATAAATAATTAATGAGTTTACATTAATTATTTTAAAATTCATCATGATTTCAATTATTTTAATTCTTTAACGTAACTTTACATTAATCTAAATGGATTACGTTATTCCCAATTAATTTTATAATCTAAACATTTTTTAATTCATATTTTCTCCTTGTACTTAAACGTAGGCTTTTAGTTTAAGAAACTTCATATTAATCTAAACATTTCCATTTTCTAATTAATTTTATGATAATCTACCGCTTTTGAAAGAATGGAGAGTAGATCGCAAAGGTTGAGACTGTTAGCATTGAGATGCTGCTCTTCTTCTCCTTTTGATAGATTTATTTGAAGATCTTTTAATGGATTTTATCCAACCATTCTTCATTATTAGGTTTGTCAACTATGTGAACTGGCTGCCTTCAACGAATTACCTTAGTTATATTAATCTTGTTATATTTCATAATTCTAATTTAGTAATCTGATTTGATTGAAAAAATCTCGACATAGTTTGTTTTTATAGAATTTCAACAGAAAGTAATCAATATAAAGTTAATTTTTCCTGATCTGGGTCTCTACTTTATGGAATTATACTGCAGATATCATTATTCCTTATTACTTCTTTTATATATGTTACGGTAAATGTTATTTGACTTTATAAATTGAAAATAATTTACATTCATTCTTTATTAGACATTTTATTTTCTTTTGCTAATTTTTTATTCATGTAAGAATTTTAAATTTAAACCAATAAATTACTTTATATATTTTTGTTATTGTTTATAATGTTTAAATAAAAATTTATCTTTTAATTTTTTTTATTTTTGTTTATATAATATGAGAATTTATATTATTTATTTGTTGTTCATTACACAAATGTTAATTTTAAATTTATTAAAATGGCCGACATATTTATGACTTAAAATCAATTTTATTTATCATAATACTTTATAAAATATATATAACCTTCAGTGTCATATATATATATATATATATATATATATATATATATATATATATATATATATATATATATATATATATATATATATATATATATTATAAAGGTACAAATTATCTAATCTTATCGACACATATCTATCCCATTCCCATTAAGAGTAATATATTATTTGTAATATGTTAATTTTGAACTCTATCACTATCTTTTGTCCCAAAAAATATGAATACGAGAAAATGTTTAAATCGATGGCGATGGCGAGACCATTGGATAAGACGAAGTTATGAATTGCTTTTATTTGTGTATTTTTTTAATTTTTGGAAGTAATAATTGTATAAAGGCGTTTTACTGCAAGTTCACTATAAAAAAATTAAATAAAGGGATCCCAAATATCTCGTAATTTAACCATTGGATATTTTCTACTCGATTCTTAAAAATCTTGAAAAAAAACACAAAAGAAATCAGAACATTCATATGACAGATCCTAGTGGTAAAATTTTTAGATAAAGCTACATGGTAAGTTAAAATAAATAACAAGAATGACAACATTATTCAAAAATATTGTTTATTACTTAGAGAAATAATGTATAAGAATGATAAGAATAAAAGGTTTTGAATCTCTAAAAGACCTTATATATGATTCTTGTTGATTATCTATTAAGTGATCATTTCTTTTCTACTGAGATCTTCTTTGATCGAAGGATGACAAAAATCAAGGAGATCGGATTCAAAAGTCTGTAACTGCCTGATATTATAAGCTTTAATTACTCTAATAGAGTTATTAATTTCCTATTTTTGCTTATATTTGAATCTTATAAATCTAACTATATGTATACTCAATTTAATGAAATTTTTATCGCACTATTTTTTAAACTCAATACTCAATTACTTCTATTGGTGCGGGCCAGGGATTTTCTACTCTAGGATTCAAGGTGTGTCTTCCTTCCTCATCTCATAACTATCTCTTCAAAATATATAAATATATATATTACAAAGGTACAAATGATCTCAATCTTATCTTGACACATATCTATCCCATTCCCATTAAGAGCAATATATTGTTTGTAATATGTTAATTTTGAACTCTATCAATGTCTTTTGTCTCAAAAATATGAATATGAGAAAATGTTTAGAGCAATGGTGATGGCGACACCATTGGACGACATGAAGAAGATAATTGCTTTTATTTGAGTTTTTTTTTTAAATTTTTAGAAGTAATAAATATATAAAGACATCTTACTACAAGTAAGACTATAAAAATAATGAAATAACGGGATCCCAAATATCACCTGGTTTATGGGATCACTTTCTATTTTTTTTGTTTTTTATTTTTATTTTTTTGTTTTTTTAGTTTTATTTTTTGTTTTATGTGAAAACAAAAACATGTTTGTTTTTTATAAAAATTTTTATTTTAAGAAATAAAAATAAAAAAATATTTTTATTTATTTTAAAAAATTTTTAATGGAAAAAAATAAAATAATGAAATTAATTATTACTTTAAGTGGCTGCTTGGGTCCACTTTATTTTTTATTTCTTAAATATTAAAATAAAATAAAAATATGTTTGATTCTTATTTTAACATAAAGCAAAAAAAATATTTGAGGACAGACCCATGTGAAATGATTTATTATGTTGATAAAGATCATGTTCACTTATCTTCCAAATTGGTAAAAATAGAATTACAGAATAAATAAGTCAAATTTGATTTCTTGTGGACATAACTAAAAATGTTGAAAATATATTAAAGGATAATGGCAACAATTGGTCTAAAGTGGAAGAATAATGATAGTAAAATAATAGTAGTAGTTTGACGATGAACATGCAATGACTATCTAATGACAAATGATAAACTATGATGATTCATTAAGATATTCGACTAATGACAATTTGGCAAAGAGTTATTAGTGCATTGACATCGAATGCTGGGCAAAGTTTTAAGATTGTCCAGATCTCCTAATTCTCTTATTTTGAGTTTTGAAGAATGAAATATATTTAATTTTTGAGAATATCATTTTAATTATTTTGAGTGAAATCATAAAATACTTCATTGGATGGCTTATGTTAATTCTATTAATCATAGATTATTTTTCAGCATTCCAATGCTTTAATAACCTCAAAATTAAATGATTTTAAGCTTATGATATTATTTTCATCCAACCACTCATTTTGATTATAAACACACAAAAATAGACGTCTTCTATTCATTTAGTTAATATCCTAAAACTTATAAGCATATTTTAAATACATGATTTAGGATAGATCAAATCATTTTAGTGTTGCTTAATTCATTTTAATGATACAATCAGTTTGGCTATAAATTTATGAAAATTATAATTTAAATGATTATAAATTTAATTTATGAAATTTTAAATTTGATTATAACATCAAGATTTATATTCAACCAAATAAACTTTAATATTATGTATCATTTACTTTCCTTTTTTAAGATATCAAAGTTTGTGTTAGAAAAAAAATTAAAAGTTTGAAAAAAACCAGGGTGCATTTGCAATTCAAAATATCATAACGAACGATCACTCCCATAACGCAACATGAACCTCTTTTCAATAATCCAAGTAAAATCCCTTCAATCATAATTTTAACATTCCT
Source organism: Cymbidium sinense (assembly GCA_021442155.1). Lineage (NCBI taxonomy): Eukaryota > Viridiplantae > Streptophyta > Magnoliopsida > Asparagales > Orchidaceae > Cymbidium > Cymbidium sinense. Next base: position 276,402,072 of record CM038214.1, on the reverse strand, counting down.
TGAAGTTGGTATGCTGATTTGAGCAAAGATTAATAAAACAATTGAACTCAAAATTCTTAAATTGGATCAAAATAGATGATAGATGCTCTGTTAAACTTCAAAAGTATCAAAATTGAATCAAGAATGTTGAAAAAATAACCCTAATGATTGATTTCAGTCCTAGACATGGCTGAACCTTTCTTTCTTTCTTTTTATTTCAAATTTTCATATGCTGAATTTTTAAAAAATAAAATATAAATGCTCTGATTTCATTTGAATAAATTCATTTGTTATAAATTTTTTATTTATTTAATTTCTCTAAGCTAAAATGTTTTCATTGATATTAGTTCATAAGTTGATACTTATCTTGACTTGAAATTTACAAAGTCAATTAACATGATTGTTCATTTACATAAATGTTTGAGATTTCAATCTATTTTCTCTATAAAATGCATTATGATCATAAGTCTTTCTGAATTTACTTCTTCAAAATCAGAATGCCATCAAACTTTGAGGTCGACCATTTATTTATTGGGCATTTACATACATACCACACAAGTCTTATGTATTTTCATATCTAACATCCAAACTTCAATTTTTACTATATCAAACTCTAATCATCATTATCACATCAAAAATACCATCATCACTCACTTATTAAAAGTGAAATGCATTTTTTTAAAGTATAGAAAAGTATTAGATAAATAAATATCTAACTTTACGTGTTAGATATATAGATAAATAAGAATTGTGTGGTATGTATGTAAATATTCCATTATTTATTCATATAGGTTTATGTTTATTTAGCCTCAATCTGGAAGCTTGCATGAGGTATTAACACATCTATTCAAATATTAATACCATCTGCCTTAGTACATACTAAATGCTGCAATGGACACATCATTAGACATCTTAGTACCAAGATGTGGTCAAGATTATCTTTCTATTGTACTTGTTGAGCAATATATTAATGGGCTAAATAATATTATTGAATATAATTGTGTACACTATGATAGTGACCTACCCAAATATTTATTTTGATGAACTTTATAACAACGTTATTGATTTTCTTTATGTTCTCTGACAATGTAGGGAGAGATCTCTGCCTACTTTACAAAGAATGAACTGTGATTGTAGAAGACATGCTTGCTTGTTTTTTCTATCCAAACATAAAAAAAACAAACAAATGAAGGAGATAGCCAACCAGGTAATCACTCAACAATACATAGTTCTAGAGGAATCATCTCCTATTTTGTAACTTAACTTTTAATCATCAATAAAAGGGCTTGTCGATGAAGGTGAAGGCTTCTAAAGGGTGGTGGTGGAGAAAGGCTAAGCAGGTTGATGCAGAAGAAGTTGTGGACAGATCATCCGAATAGATATCGAGATGGGAAGAGGAGAAATGGGTGGCAAAGCCTGAGAAAGGAGTACTAATAACATTAGTTCCTCAGGCTGATGGAGGCAATTATATCAAGATGATTCGGTTCAAGTGCAAATTATTAATTATTTTGTTCTTATTTTGTTTCTAAAAATGTGCTACAAAGCTGATCATAAATGGTTAAGAGAAATCTAATGATGATGATGAGAATGTTGAATGAAGGATTATAAATGTTATTATGTCATTTCTAGATCTTATTTCTCCATCTTTTATGCATTAGAACATTTCATTACTAATTTTCTGTTGTAAGTATGGGCTGAATTGAAATTTTAACAAAAATATTTGATACCTGGACATTGATTAATAGTGAGGATAGATTTAATGCATTCGAAGCTCAAAAGTGGTGGAGTGATAACTATGAAAAGTTGGTAGAGCTGTATAGCATTTGTATGCCACCATCAACATATCAGTTTAATGAGGATGAGGTAAGCAAAGAATTATTACAAGATTGGTCTGACTAATAAAATAACTGCACTTTATTTAATCAAGCATTAGTAAAAATGGATAAAACATAGACATGTAATAAAAAAAGAACTAAATCATGTAAGAAATCTATTTTGCTTAAATAACAAGGCCAAGTTTACTTTCCTTCACAGTTTTAGAACAAAATCTAATAAAATAAATAAATGTACTCATAAATATATTTCTATAACTTTGAAATTTTCTTTAAGAACCTGTGCTTTGCGCTTGTAGGATGAGATTAGTTCTATTCAAGTACACAAGCCGAGCACTTCGGCAAACTCAAATGACCAATCCAATGTAATAGAAGCAAACCATGAGCCCCATTGACGCTGAACAGAATTCAATGACAACTTTTCTAAAAGGAGTGAAGGAAAAAGTGGTAAAATGGGTAGTTGAAGATGAACCAGGTGTTTATGTGACCATACGCTTTTGCCAGATGATAAAAAGGAGATAGTCTGTGTTGAACTTAGGTAAGATACAAGCATTATATTTATGTTAAATGGTGTTTCACTTTATTTATATCATTGTAATATTTAACATTCACTCCTTAAAATTTGCAGCCAAGAGAGGTTTGGTGAGGTGAATGCAAGAGTATGGTGGGATGAGACTAAGGCTAGGTTACTGGAGCAATACTTGTAGACTGTAACTTCGATATTTCAAATGTAGCAGTTTTTTAGTTTAATTATTTATGATGATGCTAAGTTTATGCTTTCAAACACATTATTCTAAACTTTCCTTTTATTGTTTAGTATAATTTTCTCTTAGATTAACAACTTTTTTAAATCAAAATTGTTTCTTTTATTTTGCACATAATCCAAAACTTCTAACATTATAAAAGAAAAAAAAATTGTATCAGAATATCATAATACAAATTGTATTAGAATGCATTGAAAATTAATTGGATATGCTCTGAGATCCAATAGTTTTTATCCCATCCTCATTTAATTTGTATCAAGATATCTTGATACAATTTTTTCCATTTTCAAATCAGCCCATGATGGATAACTAAATATTCAAAATGCATGACATATTAAGTGCAACTGTGGTAGACTACTGTTTAAGTGATTGGCATGCTGAATCAGTTTACAAGTACATATGCAGTTGTGGGAGGCACAATTAATATTATACTAGACATTTAGCATAATTATGTAAACATCTTTTTATTTCTTTTCACTTATGTCCAATAGCATGAAGAACTACCCACCAAAATAATATAGTTTGTAGTTGACATTACTTGTGCCTTGCAATCTTGCAACAATCTTTCAAGAATATGCTAAAAGTCTTTCATTAAAACCTATCTCATGAAGTAGGTCCAATATTTTAAACTGAGAGCTTTCATTTCATCACATGAGTCGATAGACTACTCTAGTTATAGTAAGAACATGTTAAAATAGAAAAAAATAATAGAGGAACTTGATATGAGAAAATGACAAAGAAATATATAAAATTCTTAAATTTCAAAGTAAGCATAAGACAAAAGATGAAAACTTTTGAAGAGCATTCTTAGGGAAAAATCATTCAGAATATATAAAGTAAATATTAGAGATTAGGAAACTCACTTGTAAAATTTATGAACTATCACAAACTAAATTGCTTAAATAAAAGAACTAAAGGCAATCATAATAATAGATGTCACATAACTTTAATTTTCTTATCTATGTGCTCAACATACGACACAATAATTAAAATAGTTGTAACTGACCACAAATAATATATATCCAACATGCAACTCTAGTTCATCCATTGGGTGATTCTTTTATTATGGTTTGAGCTATTTGAAGGCATAGGTTAGTACCTCACCAAGTTGGATGAGTACACACTTGAGTTAATTAGTGAGGTCTCACTTTAGACTTGGAATTCTTCTCATCCCTTTGGCAGTGTTAGCATTAGTGCTATCATCAAATTTCCTTTCACACTTGGAAGCTTTGTTAAGTCCCGATCCACTCAAATTTGACCTCTTTTTATGTAACCCACATCAAAGTCATCACCCTTTTGAGAAGGGTAATGAACCATTAATATTTGGCAAGTCCAAGGAACCAATGAATTTCAACCACATTATGTAGTTTTAAAGTGCCAATGATGAGGTCTTTTTTTTATAATGAATAGAAATGGCATTAACATTGACCACATGGCCCAAAAAAAAGATATGATCAACCTAAAAGAATTATTGAGATAACCTAGTGTATAATCAATGGTCTTAGAGAGTTTTTTAGATGAAACCAAATGAGTCGATATTTTTGTGCTAAGAGTGTAAATAAGAACGTTTATGAAAATAATGGCAAAAGTCCATAAGCTATTATAATACTTTATTCATCATGTAATGAAGGTGAAAGGTGGCTATATTGTTGACTTGCTTGATCTTGAGCTAATGTTACATAAAGCTCAAGTTAATGTTTGAAAAAAGCTAAGATCCTAAAGATGCTCTAAAAATGTTCAACAATCCTTCTTAATGTGTCGACACATTGGTAAATGACTTGCACATAAAACTCATCTATTTATGGGTTATGAATGTAACACTTTTCTCTCAGTCCATGAAGACATAACTTTGTGCCAACTAATCCCTTCTCATGTTGATGTTAAATTCAATTATGAAAACCAAATGCAATAATTATTTGAACACTTAATGTTTATGACATAATTAGACATGAACATACATAGTCCCTACTCCCTAGCATGATATCACAAATTGACTAGAAGAGTGACAACTTAGCTTCTAGGGACTTATAGATTGATTTTCACATCTTGACTTTTTGACTCTAAAATGAATGAGTGTATTGGCTTAGAGCCTATACTCATTGCTATGCTATAGTAACCTTTCTTAATGATTCTCAAGTCCATTTCATAGAAAATATTAGAGATGGGTGGTGGATCATCTTAGGCAATAACTTAGAGATGTTAGGTCCCTTTATGTATGACACTATCCTATGCATTATTATTTTTAATCACTTCGACCACAACATGGCTATTAACAAATTCACACATCCACAATGGCCTACCAATTGCATTTTCCAACCTTTTCCTAAAACTACTTAAGATATTTTGACCCAAATTTGATCAAAATGAATTTTCTTATATTTTGAGTTATTTTGAGGAAAAAATAAAAATAAATTATTAATTATGGTGTTTAATTTTGGATGTGGGGACAGATGCAGTCGGGGGTACTTATTGAAGTGCATATTGATGTATGATGTACTATCCCAAAGGTTGAGACGTCACCCTTTAATGGACCTAATCACCTAATAATGACTCATAAGGCATGATAAGTCTTCGAATATACCAGAGATTTTTCCCTTACTTTACATAGATGAATAAAGCAGGGTTTATATTAAACTAGGTTCTTAATTTCCCTATGGAGGCAAGCCTAGATAGTTAATTATATCCTAAAGAATGAAATCCTTTAAGAATACTCTCGATTAAAGTAGACAATTATAATCTCCAAAGATTTGAAGGTTAGACTATCAAAGGATCGGTTATGTTTGAAAAATCTAATGGGACATTTCAAGGAGAAGACTTATTTTTTTGGAATCCAAATGGAGGAAGTAGGATATACTCATGATACCAGAAAGCCTAGTGAGCATTCTAATCTATCCTATGATTGGGATTTATATATTTGAAAGTGAAGAGATTTATTTGTTAGAGTTGAATTTTATTAGATTGTCAGGGCTTATAATCGATCAACAAAGATTATGAAAATGCCTAAAAAATGAGGATTTATTCTTGTAGCCTGAAGGAAACAACAACCTCAGATCCTAAATTTAGTGAGCTTTAGTACAAGCTAAATCACGACCTAAATCTAAGTAAAGTGGGACATAAGGGTTTACCTCCAAGAGAGAATAAACCCATCCAACTTTTGGACTTATAACTACTTGGAGTGTCCACCATCTAACTCCATATATGATTTTAAAACCATGTAGCTATTATGAATTACAAGATAGCTGATAGTTATTTAGTTTGAAAGAGACTAAAATCCTAAAATCACTCTCTAAGAGACTAGAGCATGAGTGGGATGAGCACATGACTTACTCTATAAATAAAATTTTTTTATAAATTTTATTTCATTTTGACAAAGGCTTTGGGATTTTTATACTCCTAAATGCATGATGAAGTAGATTATTGGCCAAATCTAAATAGAAAGAGGGTGAAGCTCCATCAATAGGGGTTGCTCTCATGGGTCAAGCGGTCCCTATGCGTGTAAGAATAGAGGCTCTCATTTTGCAAGAGTGATTCAAAATGCATGCATGAGGTGAAACATACAACCATACAACTAAGGGGTTGCTAAATCTTTTAATTATCTTATTTAATGCCTAGGCTTTATGGTGAGATTATGAGTTATTTAAAATTTAGTTATGAGTGATTAGTTGGATAGAAGATTTATTTTTATCCTAAGAGCCTAATCACATCTAGGCCACACATTAAAGCATCAATCATAAGAAATTATGGAAAAGAATGCCATTTTTAATGCTCAATTTAAACAAATTATCAATCAATTTTATGACAACCACAAAGAATAAAAGGTGGTGGTCCATCGTCATATAACCCAAAAAAAAGATGGGTAGAGCCTCTACTCTATACAACTAAGAATATGAGAGAATAATTATAATTGTATTAAATGCTATGGGGTCTTCTTTCCTTCATTTCTTCATATCTTCTTTCTTGATTTGGATATGCTTACTTCAAAGGCAACACAGGGCACCTCAAGATAAAGCTTTCTAGCCATTGCTTATTCTAATCCCCCATAGCATTAATCTTAATTCCTATTAAAAAATTACATTAAGAATAGAAAAAGTAAATCTAACTACACTGTAAAATAAGTGTTAGCTAAACACAAATGTAGTCCCAAGCAGTTATATATATAATTTTGACTTAACAGCCTACACATGGGTAACCAAGCCCACCTGTTCTAACTTGGATTATGCTTTGGGGTTCAAGCAACTTGCAAAGAGAGCATTTATATTTATCTTTAAGCATCCCTTAAGCACAATCTCGAAGACATGATCTAAAGAGAGGCCTAGCATCCAATCTACAAAATATACACCCTAACATCCAGTCTAAAATATTACATCATAAAATAAAACATACACCATACATACACCGTCCTAACTTATGACTACAGGTGGTGACTTAGTTCTAATGTGGGTGCTAAGGCTTGGTGTGGTATGCCTTACTAGGCAATAATTTACTAGGCATTTATATAGAAGGATTCAATTTAACATAAAGAGTTGATTTCACTTGAAGTTATTTAACTGGTTTGAGAATATTAATTTATGCTTTCTTTTGTTTCATATGATTACACTTAGAAACTAGGTATTATAAAGAGAAGAAAGAGGTTCACCCTCTTTCATCCATACCTTATGCCACCTTCTAAAACACATTAGTTTTATTTAGTTCTCTTCAGTGAATGGCTTATTGCACATTTTAAATTAATCCTAAGTTTAGGTTCACTTTAAATAACTCTATTCAACATGAAAGGCATCTTAAGATTAACCTAATTAAATTAACATGACATATATCAAACCATTACCTTCCATCACATGTAACATTCATATGATTTAATCCTAAATGTATTTACACAACATATTTTAGCATGAATATGTATATGCAATATATATATATAATATATATATATATATATATATATATATATATATATATATATATATATATATATATATATATATATATATATATATATATATATATATATATATATATTGGTTAATTATGTAAATTAAAGCTCTATCCAAATTCTAATACCATAATACATAAGGATGGAATCACAAAAGTACGTGCCATTGTTAACCATGGAAGTGAAGTAATCAAAAGACCTCCTTGATGTTAGCTAAAGCCTCGTATTCTTGGGATGTCCAGACTATATACTTATTAACATTCTAAGCCTATATAAATCTATACAAGGGTAAGAAAAAGAAAGCACCAATTTGTATCACACATGCTAATGACTTAGGTGAATATGAATGCATGTATTTTTGGTAACAAAAGGGGATCTTCATCTTTAAATTAAGGATACCTACACATGTGTAAAAGATGTAAGCAAGTATGTTAAAGCGGTGGAAGTGAGGTAATTAAATGACCTTCTATTTAAACCCTCGTATTCCTAGGATGTCTAGACTAAACACTTGCTATCTTAAATACATATGAATGTATACACAACTATAAAGATGAGAATCATGCAAAGTTTGAACTTTTATTTGATTGAATCATTTATGCATGTGAATTAAAGTTCTATCCAAATTCTAATGTAGAAATATATGTAAATGATATTAAATAAGTATCTGTCATTATTAACCATGGAAGTGAGGTAATCAGATGATCTCCTTGGGGCTACTTAAAGCCTCATATTTATGGGATATCTAGACTATATACTTATTAAAATTCAAATACATTTTAAACCACATAGGAATTAAGGAAAAGAAAGCTTTACTTCATATACCAAAGCTATAAGCACATGCAAAGCCGATATATATTCATAACTATTATCACTCTAATCAATGTAATTGATTTATAAACTTTAGAAAAATAATTTGAATTTATTAGTGATAATAGCCACATATATTATTTATTAATCCAACACATGCAAGTTTACATAAAAAGAAAATCATTTGATTTAATTAATTTTAAAAAGATGAATGTATGATTTCAAATGACATACAACATTTGACATGATTGTAAAAGAATGAATAAGAATAAAAATATGATTTCATTCAATCCAATTAATTCCTAAGGACAATCATACTAGATAAAGCCATTTAAAGTAAACCAAAGCTTTCATAATATCATTTTTAATTTCATGTTTTGATTTGATCTAAGGATGAGAAAAAGTTTGCTAATCTTAACCCATCCCCATGTTTGATAATTACTTTGGTTCAAAGAAATGTAATTAAGTTGATTTTATGAGTTAATTAGATTATAATATGAGTTGAATACATTAATTAACCCTTTCTTATGTTACCTTAACATATACCCAAATAATTGTGACCCAATATGATATGCACATGAATTGGAAATTAAATTAGCAATGAACCTAAGAAATAAAAGGGCTTAATACAATTGGCTCATAATTAACGGTTAATAAAGTTAAGGAACTTAATTAGGTACTCTTATGGCCTACCCACACATGTGGGTTAACCATAATTTTCTAAAGATATCTTTAGGTTATTGAACACCTAAAGGTCTATCTAAGAATTTATTAATTAAGGTTTAATATGATTATGATTTTAATTTAATTAATTAAGTGATGTAGTTAATTAATTAAACCTTAATTAATTTCATTTTGAAAAAGTGAAATGAACTTTGGGGGATATGCTAGGAAAGTGGTCCCAACCCTATTCCTTAGTTCATTTACTATTGAGAAATGATTAATAAACTTAATTAACCTATTTATTACTGTTCATGGGATTAATTAATCATTGATTAACTTAAAATAGTAATTAGGGTTCAATTAGTCAATTTTATTAATTAAGTGAGCAATAAATCCCAAGAAAATCATGGGAGGTAGAGGTCATCCCATTAAATTAACCCACAAAATTTTGGGATTAATTTCTCAAGTAATTGAGGCATAATTAAGCTAATTAATTTTGTAATTAAACCTTAATTAAGCATTAATTTCCAATTAAAATTAATTAAGATCATTTATAATTAATTATCCTCTGAAATACCTTGAAAATGAATATTTTATTTATATATTTTTAAATTTCTATGATTTGTTATGAATTTTGGAAGTTTTATCCATTAAAATGAATTAATCTAGAAAACTTAATATCCCCACACATAGCCACAAGCGATGCTTTCCACATGGCACCACGAGATTAGTTATTAAAACTTATCCAACTCAGTGCTTACGTGGCAACGATGGACACACTTTCTCGTGCATCATCATATCTAAGATTGAATGACTACGATTAATCCAACTGTGCATTAAGATAAAATCAAATTAAACTAACAGATCTAATCATGATCATCCATTCGATCATGTAATAGACTGCGATCTACCATCCCACGAATGAGAGATGAGTTTGTCCCCATTGCCACTTCATTTGAGCTTACGAGCTTGGGTCAACTCCAAAAGGATCCCACTCCTTCATGACATAGATCGGAGAGGATCTAACGGTCAAGATCACATGAGATGCAAATTTTCTTCAAAAAGCTCAAACCCATTTTGGCCAAAAGCTCAATTTTAATGGCATACCTCACGGATCTCAAGATCGATGGTACAAATGATTGAAGAAGCTTCGTCTAGTGGAGACAAAGCCCTACTGATCGACATGAGCTGTGATTGCTTGCCATTTTCTTGGAAGACCAACACCCTTAGCTTGGGAGGCGGCTTGATCAAAGTCCCACCTCTGGTGCTCTTGGGAGATGATTCGTTCTTGCTCGATGAGGCCTAGGGAAGGTGTGTGCAAGGTTAATTTGAGTTAAGTAGAGAAATGACTGATTTGGATAGGAGAGGTGGATGCCCTATTTTGGCTTTGGTAAAACTAGCAATGGGGAGCTTTGAGAACTTTGAAAAAGCTCTAGGATGCTCTCCTTGTGCTAGGGTTCTCACTAAGGTCTAGGCTATTTTGAGTTGAATGAATACCCCTCCTTCTCTTGATCCAGTGGAGTCAGAAGGGTGTGTGGAGGGTGGATGAGTGCTGGTGGGGGTGAAGGTGTAGGTGGTCGCCAAGGGAATAGTGGCCCCTGCATGCCAAGAGCTCCAATAGAGAAGGTGAGGTGAGTTCACCTCCCATGTGTCATGGCCTACCCAACCACCCTTAGGTCAGGTTGGGTAGTGTTTTTAGTGCCTAGGTGTACCATTGGACAAGTGTCAAGTGGCCAAGGAACGGAAATGACCACTTACATGGGTGATTTGCCTCATCTAATACCCTTGAACTAAGGGTATAATGGTCATTTAGAATTGGATTTGATTTAAATAGATTGGAAATGAGTCAAAAGTAGGTTAGCCCAAATTTCAAATCAATTGGAGTTGATTTAGTTTGATTTGTCTCAATTTGACTCATTTAGGTCAAATTGGGTTGTTAGTTACCAATTGGTCAAATTGGGTCAAACCAAGGGTTGGGTCAAGTTCATATGATCATTTGGGATGTTTTAGTTCAATTAGCTTAGTTTAGTTTGGCTTAGATTTGATTTTGGCTCATTTGAGTTCATTTGGGTCAAATGGGTTAAGTTGACGAATTTGTCCAAATTGGCCAAATTGGCTTGGTTTAGGTGTTGGTTTGGGTTAAGTTGACCAATTGAACAAGATTGTAGGCTTTTATTTTAATTGATTTGGATTTGGTTTTGATTTAGGCCAACTTGTTAGGTTAATTTGGGAGTCAATTGGTTCAATTGGGTCAATTGACTTTGGTCAAGTTCAATAATCAATTTGGAATGAACTTGAGCCATTGGTTTATCAATTTGGTTTATATTTTAATTTGACCTAATTTAGTTTTTTAGGTCAATTTGGTTCAACTTAGGTCAAGAGGGCCAAGGTTTGGTTTGGCTCAATTGAAGGTCAAGTCATATTCAAATATTGATTTTGAGTTGGTATGAATGATTGGTTTCAAGGATTTGGCTTAGGTTACAATTTGGCTAGTTTAGGTTCATATTGGTTAAGGGGTTTCTCAAATGACCAAGTTGACTTGGTTTGACCAGTTATTACACTTGATCCTAGGGTGATCAACAATCATGATAAGAGGCTTTGGTTGGCTTAGTTCAATCCAATTTGGGATTGAAACTTGGCTCAAATAGGTCAAATTGGCCACTTTGGGGCAAGTGAACCAATTGGATTTAGTTGGCTTGATTTTGGATTGAGTTTGATTTAGTTGAGTTTATATATGGATTTGGGATTGATATATAAATTCAATTGCAATTGATTTGGGTTTAGATGAGTTTTAGTTCATTTTGATATTCTAAGTCGAGATGGCTAGGTTGGGTTTGACTTGGTTTGATTTTTGTTTGGTTTGATGATTGTAGATTTCATTTTTATTTTGGATGATACTTGAAGGATTAATTGATTCATGAGAAATTTAATTGAATTGGGTGGATTTTAGCTAAGTCCATGGAAATGGTTTATGTGGCTTAGGAAAGATCTTGATTTAGTTAGATTTAGTTTTGATGATTTAAATGTATATTTCATTTATATTTGTGAAGATGATTGAAGATATAAATTGATTATGAGAAAATCAATTGAGTTTGGGTTGATTTGGATGGAAATTTGGCTAAGTCCATGAAGGTAGGTCATAGGGCTTAGGTTAAGTGCTTTTGGTTTAATTTGAAATAGTTTGATTTAGTTTTGATCATTTGAATGTAGCTTTGAATTATGTTTAGGAAGATGATTGAAGATATAAATTGATTATTAGAAAATCAATTGATGTTGGATTGATTTGGATTAAGATTTGGCTAAGTCCATGGGATAGGTCATAGGGCTTAGGTTTGGATTTTGGTTTGATTTGATTTCTGATATATGATGTGGTTGTAGGTTTGATAAGAATTGAATTTGGTTGTGGCTTAAGAAGGTGAACACGGGTTGGGTTCAAGCTATAATAGATTGTCCTAATCCTTAAGGCATATCCTAATCCTATGGTTAACTCCTCTAAGTCTCAGGCTTAGGCTAAGTGCTCACCTAATGCTAGAATTGTCTTATGATTAGGAAGTTTTATTGTCTAGAAGACTCCTAAGTCTAAGATGGGAAGATTGAATCCTCACTCCAAAAGTGAGGTCAACATTAATCATATATTATACTTACCTCAATAAATTTAATAGAGAAAATTTATATTATCTAAATTTATGCCAAGATATTATGAACCAAATGTTTTCCTTAAGTCTATCCTTAAACTAAACTAGCATAGCTTTATTTCCTCAAATTTGTACATGCATGTAAAAACAAAATTTGATAGAATAAAATATTAAAAAAAGATATTAAAATTATCAAATTGCAATGAACAATTAAAAATAAAGAAAACTTTTAAGATAAAAGGAATTTTCAAAATAAATGAATGAAATAAGATTAAGGAACTCACTTATAAAATATGAACTATCACATATTAAACAAAAAATTAAAAGAACTAAAGGTCATGATGACAATATCACACAATTTTACTAATCTTATGTATTTGCTCTCACAACAATGGCAATAAAAGAAATAGAAGGCACACAAATTACATCTAGTACAGGTTGGAGCAACAATAGTTGCGGTTAAAATTGCTTTTATCTTTCCTTTAACTAAGGCTAACATGTGTCGTGGAACTCAACGAGCAAGCATTGTTTCTACGATCCTTATTAGGGTCATTCCAATCTTCATAATACTTACGTAATTATGAGCATAAGACAATGTATAAGAAAATAAATAGGATCATTCAATTGGTAGGGTATTGTACAAAGATTCACACATAAGAAACTACATTTGTACATAAATAATGTGATTTTGCTAATATGTAACAAATAATTAATTTAAAGTTCCCAATCATTTTTCTACTTTTTGTTTTTTTTACTAAATGACATCATATATAGCTAAGGGTGTAAACAAGTCGAAGTAATCAAAAGCCACAACTAACTTGAGCTTGTCAACATATTCGAGCAAAAGTAATAGCTTGTAGAGCTCCACAGTGCTAGCATGTGAAGATATATATAGTTGGCTTGATGAGCATAATCATAAGTAGCTCAAACATGAGATTGACTCATGGGCTTGCTAAACTAAGCCACAATGTCAACAATGATCAAAGCTCAATTAGACTCACTTATACCCCTATAGCACCTTAACAGAGAATAGTATAAAAAACAAATTTATATACGTTCTCAAGACTTGAAGGTGTTTCTTAACTAAGGTAAGATTGTTTATGATTCTTATCACACAAAGAAAGGATGTTTTCATGCGAAAGATATACCCTTTCAAATAATTACACAAAAATATATGTTATCATACTTCATTAAATGAATGCTTACCCAAAATTTTGAATTTCTACCTAAACCAATCAAGACATTAGATAAGCATGTGTTGGTCGGATGCGCATATACATACATTAGATGCATATTATAACTGTATGAAGTATATTGACTTCACACTACAAGTAGTTTGAAACCAAAATTTTCCTCATGACAATTCATACAAGGTTGAATTAAGTTTGGAAGAATAACAAAGGACAACCAATGAAACTAGGAGCTAATGTCATTGTGATTATTTCAGAACCAAGAACTTGGTGGCTTCCTTGACAACTATTTAAAGATAATATGCCAAGCTTTATCATGCCTTCAAGTTGATTTTAAGTGGCTCTTATCACATCAAAAATGAAAGCTCATATTCTTAGCCAACCAAGTTTCATGTTCTTTCCCAAGAATTCCTACTACCATTTTACTCACTCCTTTATGAAGAAATTATGGGAAATTACGTGCCCCTGTAACCATTCATTTTACCTATGCATAAGATAGTGATCATTAAATGTTAAAATAGGCATTATTATTAATAGGCATGGTGGAGCATCATAATGCTTGCTAGGAAAATTGTTATTTAACTTGCTGCGATCTTAAGCATTTAAAAAATGAAAAAAAAAGATTATTAGGAAAATTAAAACCAAAACAAAACGCCCAAAATGGGAAAAAAACTTAAATAGAAAATCCAAGAAAAGAAACTTGAAAATCTTCAAAAGTACTAATTTGGTCATCAAAAGATAGGTCGAATATCTCATCAGGTGATGATGACAATGTCCCAATGTAATCTAGCCACCCAAACGGAGTAAGATAAATTCTAAAGAGTCAAAGATTTTATAGTGGCATAAGTTTGGTGGTTTGTTAAGTGAACTCTTAGAAAAATGAACGTGAAAAGGCATAGAACAATAATTTAACATAAAGTGATTAGAATATTTGCCAAGTGTGCTTAAACAAGAAAATATAGATAGTACTGTAAAGTTATTATAGATTTCTATTGGAAAACACACAATTTTTGAAATAATAAAGCATAAAGTCTACATGAACATAATGTATAACACGACCAATAGCTAAATTCATTTATCTTTAAAAAAGTGAGTATTATATGGAGAAACCCTTGTAAAAAAAATTAGTATTACCTTTGTGAGCATAAGAGATCTATTGACAAAATAGGTAGGTTTAGGATTCATAAAATTGAAGGTTATTCATTGCTCATAATTGGGGTATTATTCATTTATTTGTTTTCTTATTGTATCCTCATATATTCCTATGTATAGAACTAGTTGATTCAAACAATAAAACAATGAATTATTTTCCCCCAATTGTATCTAAATAAGAAAAATCCGAACTACCCTCCTAATCCCATTGACATGTTCATGTCCCCATTATTTAATAGTTCAAATCAATCACATTGGTTGGCTCTCTCAAACCTTATACAAATTGTCCAACACAAGAACATCTAACCTTCATTCATTTCATCACTCACACCTTCCCCTATCACTACTTTGTATTTAATTCATCACACACACCTTCTCTTAGTTGAGCACCCTCCTTCCATTTGTCACTCAGCTATGCTACTACTCACTCACATCCTCTCAAGTGCTCATTCCCAACTCTAGTTTATTCATAATTTCTTGCTCCAATGTTACCAATCACTCACAACCCTTTTTGCTTGTGCCCACTTGAGCGCACTATATGCCTTGCCACTATAATTGTTCACCACACTCCGTGCTTTTGTATTTTCCTACACTCTCACACCACTTTGCATATTAGATTTCTATAATTCTTCTTACTCTTTTGGTCTTCTCCACTACTCTTCAATGGTGTAAATGATGATCTAAACTATCCTCTTCTGCTTGGCTTATAAATTCAATAATATTATGACTTCTTCATCTCATTTGCATGTGAATCTTTTATCATATATCCATTTTGTTCAATGATACTAATTATCTCTTCTATTCAAGGGAATCTTGATGAAATGGAAAGCATCTCATTATGTCATTTTACTTAGTTAGAATAATTCCAAACATTTTATTACATACAAAATCATGTTTTATGAGACAACAAAGGATATGAGAGATTCTCTATTCCACTTCTAAGAAAATAATATTTCTAAGATCTATACTTTAAAATCTAACCTATTTTTCTGTCCATTTTTACCACAAAGATTGGACCATTTAAAACTGCCAAAGCACATTATGAAATAATTAGAATGAGTTACTTCACTATAGAGCTTTCACCACTTATCCTAAGATCTAGCAATAATAAAATGAAGAGTTTTTTTATGGAAAAATGTCTCCTTAGACTTCATCTATCCCATCAACATATGCAATCCTATCTGATAGTCAATTTCAAAATTCTTAATTTTGCAAACACACTTTCATGATTTCTTTATATCAAAAATATATTATTTCCTTTATCACTTCAAACTTTCCTCGCTACAGGAAATTGTGATGTTTGTAGAAGTGGAGAACATACTAATAACGAAGGTGATTGAGGTAGGAAAGTCATTTCCATAATGTTCTCACAGTGGTCATACCAATCATTCTTTTGGGTCAAATTTACTTTCTTGTACTAGCATGCTTTGAGTACGTCTAATCTTGATTATAGTTCTTCTACTACTACTGCTCCTTCAAGTTTTGGCATATTTTCTGAAGAGGAATATATTGTTTGATTCAAAACATTCAAACCTTTGCATTTGTTTTACATGTTTTATCTTCATTTAGATTTGTTGTAAATATCTCCTTAAGTATGCCATGGATTTTAAAATTGAATGTCTCTTCTCATATGATGCAACCACAAAATTTTCTCCTCTCCACATATAACCTCCCTCCATCCCATGATTGGTTGATGAGTCTCTTACGC
Source organism: Cymbidium sinense (assembly GCA_021442155.1). Taxonomy (NCBI): domain Eukaryota; kingdom Viridiplantae; phylum Streptophyta; class Magnoliopsida; order Asparagales; family Orchidaceae; genus Cymbidium; species Cymbidium sinense. The sequence goes on along the minus strand of CM038214.1, from coordinate 276,385,412 downwards.
CATTTTAAAGGAAAGGCATTAGAGACTATGTTTTATGTCCTATTTTTTCTCGATTCATTATCTTATTGAAATCTAACAATTACTTTGTAAATTTGTATCAATGGCATTATATCTTTCAAAATTTTAACAAAAAAAGATGATTAGTTAAAGCTAAGAAGTTGATGGGATATACTAGCTGATGATTGAGGTTCCTATTACTCTGTCTTCCACCATTATGTCCTTCCATTAACAGTATCACTTTGATAATCCTCCTGCCAACGAATGGTTAATTCCATATATGCAATCTCGATGATGCTCAATTTCCTAATTCCTAATTTTACAATTACTCTTTGACAAGTTCTTCCCATCACTAACCTATTGTTTCCTCAACCAACTAGGACTACCCTCCATACCAAGCATTGTGGTAGTCAAAGTTATGGAGATCATATTGATGTTAAAGATGGTCGTAGGGCAGAATGGGGGGAGTCTTTTCCACCTTGTTGCCATTCTGATTATGCCAATCATCATTTCAAGCAATGTTGGACATGCTTTGAAACCATCTATTCTTGATGATAGTTTTTTCACTATTACCCTTACTTCCAAGTTTTGTTATGTATTTTCAAAAGGAATATAATTGCATGATTCAAAAAGATCATACCCTTGCAACCACTCCACACGCTATTTCTCTAGATAGATCTATTGTAAATATCTCCTTATGTCATCAATTTTATATTCAACTGTCTCTTTTCATTTCACAAATAGCCATGAACTTTGCTTATCTTCACATGGCCAATCTTATCCCATAATGCCTAATATATTAGCTTTTTCTCATCTTTGAAAAAGGCTTATAACTCCTTTGACAATTCTCTCTCGGCTATTTATATGCCCCAAATTTTGTCAATAAATTTATTATATATTCATTGTCATAATAAAACTTAATAATTATTTTGTAACTTTCTATCCTTCTAATTATATCTTTCAAGATTCCAACTTAAAGAAGATTAGTTTAAGCATTGAAATAGGAGGGTCTACTAAAATGACCATAATTATGCTTTTCCATTGGCATTGTCACTTGGACTATCCTTCTCCCAATAGACTCAAGAATATGTCTTATGTTCCTCAATAATTTGTCTTATAGGAATAGGTGTGTGAATTATGAATGTGAAGTGTACAACATGGTTTCTGTTATTCACAATTGTGAAAGCATCCATCAATTCTTCAAGTCACCAAGTGAGTTACATAGTTTAGCGTTTCTATCTTCGCATTAATAGAGAAGCAATTGATAATAAAGAAAAGAATCAATAAAGTTGTAAACTAAATGAGCCGACTTTGTTGACTACATGATGGAAATTAATGAACAAAGCTCTTTGTTTCCTCAATATTTCTATAAATTTGCTAAAGTCTTGACTTATTTACAAGCTTATAGAGTTATTTACACACTAAGGTTATTGTTTGCTCCTTTCCTAATCGCAATAACAAATACTATTTCAGTGAAAAACTTCCATCCCTCAATGTTAATTCATTTAAGTCTCTGAATCTTTAAAAAGGTACACACATTATGAGATTTAGAAAATATTCACCCAATAAAGTATATGATATAAAATAACTTCAAAGAAAATAAAAAAAAATAACACTCACAAAATTTCCAACATGGAAAAATCCACAAAAAAAGAAGGCACTAAAACCCTAAGTAATCATCATCGATCATAAAAGGACCAATCAAATTCACATATACTACTTATCTATTATGATTCATCATCAAGAATACTGTTAAGCCTAATCAAGAAAATAATTCCCAGTAAGAAATTTAATTTGCGAGAATCCATGGTCTGAAATGTAAACAAATGAAAGGAAAGTTTATCGACACATGGATAATGAACAAAGAGGAACAAACTACCCTATTTTCCTAGCAAGCTCAAGTGAGCTCCGATGAGCAAATATTTCTCCAGCATGTCTTGGGAGAAGGGATTGGAGCAAATTCTTTCTATATAGCATCCATAAGCGAAGTAGGCATGTTAAGAGGAAGCAAGGAATGACGTGCATTCTCCACCCTTCTTCTCTAACCCATACCAAATTTCTTCCTACACTCGCCAAGAATCTAATTGGAACTCACTTTTTAATCTTCCCAAGCTTACGATAGGGTGAAAATTTTTTGGAAGTTCAAATTCATGAAGTAGGGCCATATGTATTATGATTTATCATTATTCTAAAAAAATTATTTTAAGTTTATCCCCCCATCTCCTTTGTTTGATATATCAGCTTAGGGATCTAAATAATTTGATTTTGATTTCATCTAAGATTGGTTCATAACTATCATGCTAATATTTATCTGAGCCAAATGACATATGAATTAGATTGATCCAATCTTATGTTTGAGTAGGTCATGATAAATTATTCTGATCAATTATAAATTAGTTTTAAATATTTTTGGATCAAATAGTCTTCAATTAACATAACTTTGTTATTAAAATGATAATCACATCAAGATGATTCCAACAATATTATAATCATTTAAATCCTAGCATATTTTGAGTATGAATCATTTAAACACTTGAATCAATCAAACTCCTCTTTCCTCTCCTCTCCTACACACATCCTATCTATACAAGTTTAAGCTTGGTGCCCTCCAAATACAATGCAACCTTTTGCATGTGATTTTTTTGAGTAAATCTAAATTTACTAATATTTTCATGGCCTTTAATTAAAGAGTTATCTATTGACATGTAATTTCTCTTAATAAGATAATATTTTAATATGAAAATAATTGTCTATAGAAATTATTTTTTATCATTCTAAACTTTATTAATGAATTTTTTGAATTACTAACATCAATACGATCATTAGAATTTCAACACATCATTTAATTATGAGAACTTTGAATTGATATAATATTTTCACTTATTATAAATTTTACAAGCAAACCACCAAGTAGCAAACAAGCATGGTGAGGGTGGATCAATAAGGTAGACCAAAAGTTTGATCATTGATTCACTTTATAATAAAAGTAGGATGATATAATGCATCTCTTATTAGTAAGAATTTAAGATATATACTAACATGATTTTGGATAAGGATTGGAGTACCCACTTAAAATTTATAAATAGATTATAATTATTCTAATTTATAAAATAAAGTCTAATATTAGAGAAATTTCATAGCTCACTTTACTAACAAAATCAATAACCAATTATTTTGGTATTTTTGCATTTTTTTTCTACACTATCGACTCCAATTGTCTATACACCTCAAAGCAAGTTATATTCCTTCAAAGCTTTATGCATATACATGAAATTTCATAACATGCTCTTAAAAGAATCACATTCATATAATTTGTATAGTCCTCAACTTGACTTCTAACCTTATATAGCTCTAACTTGACTCATGACCCTAAGCAAAGTCCTAAGCATGCCTTTGAAAGGTGATATTTGTTTGAGGTAGATATCCACATGCTTTACTAATGATTATGCATATTCATTACATAACTAAGAAAAGATCAATCAAATAATGAAAATTTGATGACCTTTAATTCATTATGATAATTTGGCAATGCCTAACAATAAATCATGGATAATGGTTAAAATCATAATATACTTGACATGAGTCTTTTATAATAGATTATAATTACTAAGTAAGGCTCCAATGAATAATATTTGAATCAAACAAATTTATTCAAGAATTTACATGGCATGAGCAATAATATATATAATTTTCAATGATGACATCATATGTCATAGCAACATAGAGGTTTAATAAGTTTAAAGTAGACTTACTTCACTACCCATGATATTGCATCTTCTATTAATTTGCAAGAAATGAGTTAATATCAAGTGTCAAATTTTAACTCTTAAATTTCTATTTGGCATGCCATTTAGATGATCAAGTTCAACTTAAATGCATAACCTCATAACCTCATTACAAGGCTTTGATAAACTCCACCTCTTCATGTCTATCTTCCCAACATAATTAGAATCACCTTAAAATTCTAGCTTAATTTATTAAAAGAAGTTCTCATACACTTCCTCCATAATTAGATGGACTAATCATGATTAGATGTAACTTGAAAGATTTGATGTTCTCTGAAAGGAAAGACTCAATCTGAAAGTCCTAGTCAACTTGATTTATTCTATGTTTTAGCATTGAGATTTGAGCACACTTTGATGTCTAAAACTTATCATCTTGGTCTTTAAAGGTTAGATTATACAATCCTAAATTTAGGGAAGACTAAGAAGATTTATTATATTGTTTGCATTAATTTGATTTAACATGAACTAATTTGATGTGATGTTTAATTGACATTCGACACGAGCTTCTAGCAAGTGTAAGATTTCCTTGCCATGCCCATTGATTTCTTGATAGGCACTAAATAAGACTAAAATATTTTTTTTTGTTGAGAGACTAATTGTACAAATATAAAGGCTAGCAAATGATCATCTTGTGTGTCTCTTGTTGGACAAACTAGCTCCATTGGGATCTTTGCAAGTGACATGAAATTTAGAAAATTTTCATATTCAATCATATAAATGCTTGGGAGATGGATGGTTGCCTCAACTAACACATGCATCTTGTCAAGGTACTCAACATATTTTTTGATGCCTTGCTAAGTGAGCTATAATTTAGAGATTTTTCAAACATTTTGGCAAGAAAATAGAGATCTTGAGAAGTGTGTTAATGTTGTGTTAATGTCTCATCGAGCCTTGGTGACTTGGCAAGAACATTGTTGAAAAGCTAAATACATGATTGCAAGTATGATTATTTTGGTGAATGTAGAAATGAGATCTTGATATATCCATTTTTCTTTGGGTTGGTTCATTTTAAATTTAATGTCAGCTTAGTTTAATGTATTTTGAAATTCAATTTTGTTCTTATTTAAAGACTATTACCTTTCAGTGACATTAATTTGTTAATTCTGAATTTTCATAAGTTCAATTTTTATTAGTTTTCATAAAATATATTTGATAAAAAATTCATTTGAAGTATTTAGAGGTTCTTATATGAGTATTGCATAAGAGAGCTAAGGCGAAGGTAAACCACAAGGAGACAAAGAAAGGGTGTGTTTAGTTCTATGAAGAATTTATAGTTTTTTTTCTTTCGAGTGACTATACAACCTTTCAATTTTATCTTACTTCCTACCTTATGGTCAAACTGCCTTAAACTTGTAACTTTAAAATTTCTCACTAACGAACTCTACTCATCACCAAGGCTATTTGGTAACAAGCCAACTTAGGGTTTTGATTAGAAAAAAAGTTTCATTATCCCACACTCTTTTATTTAACCTCTTTGATTATTTGTGGAATGTTATTGATTAAAACAATTCAATATTTTATCTTTTTTAACAACACATCTTGATGCAATATATCTAAATGTTTGAAATAATTTAAAAAAGAATATTAAAGTTAGCATGAGTTCCATGCTGATCGATCATACCTTTAATAATTTTAATATGTTTTTTTGGATTGTTCAAAATAAAATAAGAAGATGTAAAGTTAGAATGGAGGATAATCTAGAAAATTATATTGATTTTATTAAAACACTAATGTTATAAAGGTAAAAAATATACATAGTTAAAAAAATTTTATTTAAATCACTAAAATTATTATAGATTTTTTTTTATAATTGAGAGCTAAAGCATTTTTAAAAAAAAATAAAAATGTTGTGGAAGGAACAAACAAAAAAAACTACTACTAATAATGATTTAAATCACTAATTTTGATTTAGCAACTTATTAACTGTTGTAATATCAAATTGATACTTAAAATGATGTTGGAATTGATGCTAATTATAAATTCAGAATTTTTTGGGATAACTTTCTTGTGTATTTTTTTTAATTTATGTTATTTTAAAATATATTTATTTGATGTGTTTCTAAAGTGCAAATTAGAATTACTTTTAAAATTCAAAGTAACCTTTGAATGTTTGAATATTAAATTGATTAAAAAACATAAAAATAAAAATAAAATAAAATAAATAAATAAATAATAAATAATTTTTGAATGACATGTAATGAATATTAATTGATTTTGACCATAAATAATTAAATTTCTATAAAAAATTATAATAAAATTTTTGATCCCTCCTTTAAGCATGTTCTTAATATCTCATGCTTCTTTTCTTAATCAATCAATATCTCACTCAAGAGTTGTCTGTCCCACTCCACTGCATAACAAATAAAAAAAAAGTCATTACTGGTGATAACTTTCAATTTAATTTTTTATATTTGGCTTAAGATAAATTTTCAAAAAAAAAAAAAGGAAAACATGTTCAAATTATATGACATTTGTAATTCTATTAAGAGAAAAATTCATAAGGTTTCCTAATGTCTCCATCAATCAATTTGATGGTAAATTACTTTAAACCCAGTAATGCTATATATGATTTCATAAAATTTTTAAATTTGATCTTCGATCAAATGCATCAATATTTTTTAAACTACTTTATTTTATTATAAATTAATACTTAATTTGTACTTGGTTTTGTCAATTTGCTAAGATAGATAGTCCATGAATTGCTAGATATCTTTTGTTATAATGTAGATAAAATTGTATGAAAACCTCTTACTCTTAAATCATATAAAAAGATGTTTAGATTATTATTCAGTATTTTGATATTTTGAGATTTTGTTTGTTAAACTGCCTTTGAATCGTAGCTTAATATACTTAACAAAATCACCTCTAAGACTACTTTTATTTTTTTAAAGGAATACAGGTTTGTGACCATTTTACTCATAAATCCAAAATATGCCCAAACTTAGAACAATTATAACAAAAAATGCAATCCATAAAATTGTAGTGACCATAAGTGTTGTTTGATCTTGATAGAGATTTTAATAGCAGTTGTGAAGGCTGTTAGCATCAAATAACAAGTGTTCATTGTTGTTAAAGTGGCAAAGTGAATGGGTAAAAGTCATATTAGCCAAAAGCAAAGGGACCTTACAAAAAAAATCAAGAAACAACCTTAATATTAATTGAAAATTGAATATAAAATAAGCTACAGCTAAAAAAATAGAATTATGATTTGGTTCTTCAATTTTCACCATTGAATATAAAGCAAAATAGCGATTATTTTAATTATTTCAATAGTTCTTTCAACCAAATTTTTTCCATTATTTGTAACATTCTTAATATTCAACTTAGATGTAACTGATTTTACTCTAAAGTTAGTTTATAATGGTTGCCCAAGATTAATTTAGACAATATTTAAACAACACAATTATTTAGTTATAAAAAATTTATAATTTTAGAGAGTGTTTATCATTTTGTATTAAATCAAAACTTGTATGGACATAAGATAAAAGTGGCTCATAGGGGACGAACTTTTTTATTTAGAAATTTCAAAAAGGAAAATAAATCATGTGACTCAAATTAATTGAAACGATTTCACTAATATAAATCTGAAATTACAAATAAAATTTTCATGACATATCAACTTTCATCATCATCATTAATATTGTGTTTTAAATTGAGTTTTAAATCTTTATTCTTTCATCTCTTTTTTTGATTTTCATATGAAATATTGATTTTATTTTTAAAATATATTTCACAACATTTATTCATATCTCTACCTTCTTAAATTTATCTACCTACTTTTGGATGCCTTTTTTCTTTCTTGTCAATATTGAGACTATCAAAATTCTTTCTAACTAATTTAATTTAATTTATATACATAGCACATAATTCTTATATATTTTCATGTTTACTTAAATAGGGCCCAAATCTTTATTATTACATCAAAAATAGCACAATAATTATTTTTTTAGAGTGAAATGCATCACTTTATTCATAGAAAAATATATATATAATCTTTGTAAATATCAAATTTTAAGTATCAGATATGTAAATGAATAAGAATTGTATGCTATGTATGTAAAATTCCCTTTATTTTAATAACTATTACATAAAAAATTTTCATCTCTTCCCTCTGTTTGAAAGCTAGCGCCAATTCCCGCATGCTGCCCTCTATCGTGAGTATCCTCAATGCCTCATTTAGGGGAGAAAATGATTATATGCGAATAAAAGGGTGTGACTATATGCGAACAGTATTCAGAATTTATATATAATTATATACGCAATTATGTATATAATCATAATTAACTGTCCATATATATGAAATCCACATGCGCATAATAACTTTCCATTTAAGGACATAAATTTATATAATTATATACGCAATTATGTATAAAATCATATATTTATGTGAACGTAAGTTACGTTACTTTTGAGTTATTTGCATGTGATTCTTTTGATCAATATAAATTATTTTAAGTTGTTGGTTTAATAATGAAAGAAAAAACTCTATTATATCAAAATTGAATAAAACACTTCAAAATAAAATGTTAGGCAGCTTAGCAGAATAATTGTTTTGATGGGAATTTAGTTTTTTTAAACTAATTGTTTTATTTAATTATCTGCTAATAAATAGGATATTCTATTATCACTATAAAAATTTATAATATCAATTTCAATAATCAGCTCTCATTTAAATATACGAAATTTTTTAATGAAAAGGAATTACTTTACAATATTTTAAATATTATATATATATATATATATATTAATTAATTAATCATTTAATATGATAAACACAACAATTATAACATAAGATACTAATTCTAAACTGAGGCTAGTAAACTGCATGCTTTATCATTATGTATTTACATTCATAAACTGTAATCATATATTGTTAACAAATATATAAGATGGAATTATGAAATGTCTCTAAAATTTCTAACATATAATTCTTTTCAATTATCATTAAAAAGAAATTTAAAACATAAATTAAAGAACATTAGCTATAATTTATAAAATAAATTCTGTATTGCTAAAAAAATGATTTTCTTTCCAAATCAGATCATCAAATCATTGACTAAAAGATCTTTATCAAATAAAAAATAATTAAAAAATGTCTAATTTCTATAAATAAAATGGTTGTGATACTTAATAATATGGTTAGAATACTTAATGAACTTCTGAAGAAAATTAAGGTAATTAATGGCAGTTGATTACTTTAATATTTGAAAAGATTCCGCTTTTTCTAAAGAGTGCTTGCTCTTACTCTCATGAATTATTTGCTTAGTATTTAAAAATAAATTTAAAATAAGTTTTTTTGGAATATTTCCATTTATTTCATTGAATTTTTTTTTTATATATCTATCAACTAAAATTTTATATTTATTCATGTAATTTTATAAAATTTAAATTATTTAAAATTATTATTAATATTCATTCATTGAACTCAAATGTATTTATTCATATATTTTAATGTAATTTAAATATTAAAATATTTTATAGATAAATATAAAAATTCAATATCAGATATATAAATAGATGAGAATTGAATGTGAATTAATTATTTTTATTTTTAAATAAATTATAAGATAATTGTCTTCTTACAGATTCTCTCACCATTGACTCTCAAGAAAGGAATAACTTTTCTCGCTCATCACCTCATCAACACCTCTCTCTCTCTCTTCCCCACATCTTGCATCCTTCCCTCAACACCCTCTATCTCTGTCTCATGATGTTTGCCAAACTATTCCGCCATTGTAGTAATGATGCAACGTGGCGATTTCTCCTTTCAAGCTTCAGAGGTAATTTTCTCCTATCCATTTGAACAGGATTTGTACAACCGATCAATGGTATAGGTATTTCTTGAACTAGCAATCCATTTATTTCATTATGTTTGATAGTTGATAATGAAAGTAAGGTTAATGAGTCATTTTATAGATTTATGGATAAAATAATCTATAGATTCGAGGAAGTAGAAATTGATTTCTTTTATCAAGAATGAATTCCTTGCTTGGAAACTTTAACAGATGCAATTTTTTATTTGAAATTTCTTGATACACTGTAGTTTGAGGTTGAAATAAGACTAGTTTAAGGGAAGATGTGCTATTAAATTTTGTGAAGATTGTGTTTTCAGAAATATTGCATTGAATTTTGCTTTATGCATGAAATAATCTAATTGTTGGAGAAATGAAGATGGGTATGATCTATGTGGAAATCTTAGAACTTCATTGGGAAGTTTGTTAATTGATTTATGTGTTTGATTGTCCTTACCTCGAAAGGCTCATGGTGTGGAAAGCTTGTATTTGATAGAAAGTTCATCTAGCACTCCAATAAGCCTTCAATATTCACCAACATCACATATGTACATGGTTTGTCTATTTAATTTTTTGCAAATTTAATTTGAGAAGTCATTCTTCTTTATTTTTATTATTTTATTTATTTTATTTATTTTATTTTATTTTATTATTTATTATTTATTATTTTATTATTTTTTAGAATTTTTCTTTTATTGTTTGAAGATGATGAGAGCTTCACCTAACGTTGGATACAAAGGAAATAACCAGCCTCTCTTCTGGAGGGGCAAATTGTATGTAAGGCTGTAAATCTTGATTTTTTAAATTTCATTAGATCTTTACTGTCCTTTGTTTCAAACTCTATTGAGAGTTTATAGTTTGGATGGTGCTTGATCATCCAAAATGGTAGCTTTCAATCTTGATCATATTAAATTAATGAAGGTTGGAATTATTCACCATATCGATGTATGTTTACTACATTTCAAACTGGTTAAGAATACTCAATTTCACATTAGTAATGAGTGCGATACCATTTTTCAAGTTTTAACAAATCTTTTAGCATCTATATTCTAGTAGATTAAAATTGTTCCCATGATTCATCATTTTCCAGTGCATATAAAATTTTTTTTACTACATTAAACTTGATGAATGCTAAAGCTTATTTAGGTAGCTGTAATTAACTTTGGTTATTGTTTGAAATTGTTGTGCACATCTTTTCTTTTTGAATGAGAATGCACTACATTTGAGCTTGAAAGTGTACTCAATGGATAATTGTTCAATTTTTAGTTATACTTTTTCAAAATTTATAAATAAATCAGAATCAACTCATTTGAAATATTCTATACTTTTAAATTATTTGAATTTCTTGAAATCTAACTACCACTTGTAATTTTTTTTAATCAATTTACTAATAAACTAACACACATAATACATGTGCAAAATTTGAACTCAAAACTCTCAATCACTTGGCTAATAATGTGTCATATATTTTTTTCATTTTATTAATGAAGTTTTATATTTTAATAATGAATAGTATAAAAATCACTTCATGTAAGAGTTGGTAAATAAACTAAGAGACCTTTTGTTAAAGCTACATGGTAAGTTAAAGTGAATAACGAGAATGCCAACATTAGTCAAAAATATTTTTTGGTTACTTAGAGAAATAAAGTATAAGAGTGATAAGAATAAAAGATTTTAAATGTTAAGAATAAAAGATTTTAAATGTCTAAAACACCTTATGATTCATGTTGATTATCTCTGATTAAATGAAGTAATCTATCCTCTTTTCTACAGAGATCTTCTTCGATGGAAGGATGATGAAAATCAAAGTGACCGAATTCAAAAGTCCGTAACTCCACGATATTATAAACTTTAATAACTCTAACAGAGTTATTAGTTGCCTATTTTTGCTTATATTTGAATCTTATAAATTTGACTATATATATACATAATTGAATGAAATTTCTATCACACTATTTTTTTTAAATGTCTACAACCTTAGTACTCATTACCTCTGGCCATATTTTTCTACTCTAGGATTGGTTTGTCCTTTCTCATCTCATCACAATCTCTATGAGTTATCCTTCTATTTCTTCTAACTTTTTATTATTGTTGCAATAATTTTCTTTTTTTCTTTTTCATATATATATATGTTATAAAGGCACAAATGATCTGCCTTATCTTAACCACACCTATCCCATTCCCATTAAGAGCAATATATTGTTTGTATTATGTTAATTTTAACTCTATCACTATCTTTTGTCTCAAAATTATGAATAAAAAAAAAATGTTTAGACGGTGATGAGACCATTGGATGAGAAAAAGTTACAAATTGCTTTATTTGAGTTTTTTAGTTTTAGAAGTAATAAATGTATAAAGACATCTCACTACAAGTTTGACTATAAAAAAATAAAATAAAGGATCCCAAATATCCTATAATTTAACTATTTGATATTTTATATTCATTAAAATCTTGAAAAAAAAAAAACACAAAAGAAATAAGAACATTCATATGATAGATCCTAGTGGCAAAATTTTTAGTTAAAGCTACATGGTAAGTTAAAGTAAATAATGAGAATGACAACATTAGCCAAAAATATTTTATATTACTTAGAGAAATAAAGTATAAGAATGATAAGAATAAAAGTTTTGAATCTCTAAAAGACCTTATATGATTGATGTTGATTATCTCGATTAAATGAAGTAATATCTTCTTTTCTACCAAGATCTTCTTGATCAAGGATGATGAAAATCAAGGAGATCGATTAAAAGTAGAACTTGATATTATAAGCATTAATTACTCTAATAGAGTTATTAGTTTCCTATTTTTTCTTATATTTGAATCTTATAAATATGATTATATTTATAGATTGAATGAAATTTCTATCGCACTATTTTTTAAATGTCTACAACTTTAGTACTCAATTACTCTATTGGTGCAAGAATTTTATACTCTAGCACTATATATATTATTAAAAGTGGTTTGTGTTTCTTCCAATAGAAATCTTAGGCCTATTTAGAATCATTTTTTATTTTTCGTTATCTATTTTTTTATGAAAAATATGGTTGTTTATTTGCTTTATTATTTTTATTCTTTTATTTTTAAAAAAATTTAGTTTATATTTCTAAAAATACGAAAAATATGTAAAACCAATTTTTCTTTATTTTTAAAAAACTCAGTCATACTTTTCAAATTTTTAAAGATTTTGATTTGATTTTTTTATTATTTTAAAATTATATTATATAATATTATTAATTTCAATTAATTTAATCTAACAAGATTTATCGAATGTAGATAATAGTAGATTAATTTTAATATATCATGTGTGTTTATATATATAATATAAATTTGAATTTATATATTAAATTGATTCTAATTAAATTTAACTTGATTATATACTGATAATAATAATTTAACTTCATCAATAATTATTATTTAAAATATATTTATATCTTTTCCTAAATTTTATCTTTCTCATAGAATTTAAATATATGTGTAAGTATTTTATATTTCATTTTTATGCATCAACTCCAAATGGGTGTCTTTCTTTTGCATTTCCAATGTTTCAAATGCATCTGTGTAGTTTATCTTGAAAGTAGATATTTTTTAAGCAAGATCGATGATCAAAATATTATTCAAATCAATGTATTTGTATTTGTCGATTTTATTATGTGCAATTGAATCAACTTTGAAAATTTTTTGTTTGATAGATTTCTTCATTTTGAATTTTTCTAACTGATTCTTTTTATGAACAAGTACTATTCGGATTATTTCGATGATTATTCAAATCTAATTTGTGCACATCATTTTCATCAATTTCATTGCATTTGATTCGATTCGAGCAATATAATAGATATGTAAGTCAACATCCATCATCGTCATTTGTATACCCAAATATTTTTTTGCTATATATTACAACAACAACAACAACAACAAGCCTTAATCCCACTTTTATGAATTTTTCATTGTGTCCTATTATGTGTCATCATTTAATTCAAGTATACTAAGATCATTTTTATACATCTTAATCAAGTCTTTTAGTCTATCTATTTCTTAACATAAGACAAATCTAATATCTATTTAATCGGTCATAAAATATGTAAACCATCTGACTCTTAATCTTATCTACTATTAACTTTTTTAACATACTATTTTGCATTCTATCTCTATTAAAACCACTCATATAGCATCCTCATCTGTAAAACTTAATTAGTCTTATGTTTCTCTTTTATTAACATTTACCATAAGTCATTGTCTTACCACCATCTTATAAAATTTTTCCTTAAGTTTAACTTTTCTATCACATAATAATGATTCTCCACTTCAACCATCCAACTTGAATTTATTAATATTATCTATTTCACCATCATTTTGAACAATAGAAAATATCTAATCGCTTCAATTTTATTAATGACTTGATCATAAAGTCACAAACTACCACTAAAACTTCTACAACTAAAATTACACTCCATATATTCAATTTTAGATCGCTTAAATAAAAACCTTTGACTCTAAAGTTGATCTCCATAATTCAAGTTTCTGTTGGACTTCTCTAGTCTTATCAACAAGAAGAATGTCATCAAAAAAAGCATACATGGTACATCTTGTAAATGCCTTGTAAGAACATCCATAACTAAAGTAAAAAAAAGATAATCTTAATGTTGATCCTTGATGTAATCCAAATGAAAAAAATAGTTTGAAAATCCTCCTTGTGTTTGGACACAAGTGATCTTCTAGTATACATATCCTTAATGAATTGAATATAACCAATATTAACTTTCTATTTAGAACTTCCAAAGAACATCTCTTGAGACTTTATCATAAGCTTTCTAAATTAATAAATATCATATGTAGATCCTTTTATTTTCTCTATGCTTCTCCATCAAACCTCTTAACAAATGTATAGCATCCATAGTAGATCTACCATGGAACCAAATACAGAGAAATATAACATCGTAATATGCTTAATTACTTTTCCCATAATTTTAATGTATGACATTAACTTAATTCCTCTATAATTTCATCTTTTATCATTTTATTCTTAAATATAAAAACAAATTTTCTCCACTCATTTTTATTTTTAGTCTTTAAAATAACATTAAAAGATTTGTAAGCCAAGAAATTCTTGATCTAAACATTTCCACACTTCTATTAAATATTATTATCGCTTTTACATTTCATTTTCTTTTAAATTCACTAATGATTTATAAATAAAATGAAATTTATTGTTTATATATTTTAAAATCAATCGTACTTTAATCCTTCATTTAAAAGTTTATTAAAATACCTCATCCATATTTTCAATATCTTTTTCTAAGAAAGCACTTTATTATTTTCATTATTTACTCTTCACTTGAACTATGTCTTTATTTCCTATCTCTTTGGTTGGCTAACTTATACATATATCTTTCATTCTTTGATAATTCATTGTATAAATCACTAAAGCTAAATTTTTTGCATCATATATTACTTTCTTAGAATCTCTATGCCATTTTATATCTTTATAGTTTACATCTAAACCAAGTTTTATAACAATTTTATTTCTTATCTTTTCTTGCACATGACTACCACCAACTATTTTATTAAAAGAAGTTTTTCTTTTGATTCAAAGCATCTTTTTTTTATTTTAGCACTTGATACTTTTTCACATAATGTTATTTATGAACATCCCAAACTTTATTTTTTGCTTTATATTAAAATAAAAAATATCACATATTTTTATTTTATTTTAAAATTTAAAAAATAAAAAACACAAAGTGATCCCAATGCCCCATAGAGTAATAATTAATTTCATTAATTTATTTTTCCATTAAAATGTTTAAAAATAACAACTAAACATGTTTTTTTTAATTTTATTTTTAAAATAAAGAATTCATAAAAAATACCAAAACATATTTTTATGTTCACATAAAACAAAAAAAAATAAAAAAACTAAAATAAAAATAAAAAAAATGAAAAATAGAAAGTGATCCCAAACAACACCTTTTTTTCATTTTATATTCAAATTTATTTTGATTTCAATCCTAGTTATAGAATAAAATAGTCAATTATAAAATAAATTAATGAACTTAATGATTAATAATTAATGAGTTTACATTAATTATTTTAAAATTCATTGTGATTTCCAATTAATTTTAATTTGTTTAACGTAACTTTACATTATTCTAAACGGATATGTTATTTCCAATTAATTTTATAATCTAAACATTTTTAATTTCATTATTTTCTCATTATAATGTAAACTTGGCCTTTAAGTTTAAAGAAACTTCATATTAATCTAAACATTTCAATTATTTTTGATTAATTTTATGATAATCTAATGCCTCAAAAGAAAAGGATATGTACAATGGTTGAGTCTAGTCTCATAGCAGTGATGCTCGCTCTTCTTCTACTTTTTGACATTGTGATTTAGCAACTTGAAGATGTTTTAATGGATTCTTGATTCCAAGCTTTCTTCATTATCGTTTGTCAACTTTGTAGCCTTCAATGATTACCTTAGTTTCATTAATCTTAATCTTTTTTTTCAGGATTATTTATCCAATTTATATTTTACATCAAACATATGTAATTTACTTTGTTTTTTATATTTTCTCAGTTTACAAATAAAATATGTTTATATTGTGCCTGTTCATATTACTAAATTAATAGAACCTTTATCTGAGTCATATATTTCATAATTCTAATTTAGTAATCTGAGTTGATTGAAAAGTCTCGACATAGTTTGTTTTTATAGAATTTCAATGGAAAGTAATCAATATAAAGTTAATTTTTCTTGATCTGGGTCTCTACTTTATGGATTTACACTGAGGATATCATTATTCCTTATTAATTAGTTTATATATGTTATAGTAAATGGAAGTTATTTGATTTTATAAATTGAAAATAATTTACATTTATTTTTTATTGGACATTTTATTTTCTTTTGCTAATTTTTATTAATGTAAGAATTTTTAAATTTAAACCAATAAACTACTTTATATATTTTTGTTATTGTTTATAATGTTTAAATTTAAATTTATCTTTTCTATTTTTTTATTTATGTTTATCTAATATGCCAATTTATATTATTTATTTATTGTTCATTACACAAATGCTAATTATAAACTTATTAAAATGTATATATTTATGACTATATAATAAATTTATTTATCATAATGCTTTTAAATATCTCCAACCTTCACTCTATATATATATTTTTTATTTTAAATAAAATCATGATTGTAATATGTAATGGTTAAATAAAAATAGTACAACTATATGATTACCAACTTAATAAAATGAAGGAATCCTAATATAATAATTAATATATATATATATATATATATATATATATATATATATATATATATATATATATATATATATATATATATATATATATATTACAAAGGTACAAATGATCTCAATCTTATCTTGATACACATCTATCCCATTCCCATTAAAAGCAATATATTATTTGTAATATATTAATTTTGAATAGTGTCATTATCTTTTGTCCCAAAAAATATGAACAATTGAAAATGTTGAGAGCGATGGCGATGGCGAGACCCTTGGATGGGATGAAGTTATGAATTGCTTTTACTTGAGTTTTTTTATTTTTAGAAATAATAAATGTATAAAGGAATCTTACCAATTAGACTTAAAAAATAAAATAAAAGGATCCCAAATATCCCATAATTTAACTATTGGATATTTTCTATTTGATTCTTTAAAATCTTGAAGAAAAAAATATACAAAAGAAATAGAACATTTATATCCGATCCTAGTGGGTAAATTTTTAGTTAAAGCTACATGGTAAGTTAAAGTAAATAATGAGAATGACAACATTAGTCGAAAATATTTTTTTATTACTTTGAGAAATAAAGTATAAGAATGATAAGAATAAAAAGTTTTGAATATCTAAAACACCTTATGATTCTTGTTGATTATCTCTGATTAAATGAAGTAATCTTCCCTCTTTTCTACTGAGATCTTCTTCGATCGAAGGATGACAAAATCAAAGAGACTTTATTCAAAAGTCTGTAACTTCCATATTATAAGCTTGAATTACTCTAGTAGAGTTATTTGGTTCCTATTTTTGCTTATATTTGAATCTTATAAATCTAACTATATATGTACTCAATTGAATTAAATTTTTATCACTATTTTTTAATCGTCTACAACCTCAGCACTCAATTATCTCTATTGGTGCAGGCCAGGGATTTTCTACTCTAGGATTCAAGGTGTGTATTCCTTCCTCATCTCATCGTTATCTATTTGAAATATATATATATATATATATATATTACAAAGGTACAAAGGATCTCAATATTATCTTGACACACATCTATCCCATTCCCATTAAGAGCAATATATTGTTTGTAATATGTTAATTTTGAACTCTATCACTGTCTTTTGTCTCAAAAAATATGAATAGAAAATGTTTAGAGAGATGGCTATGCAGACCATTGGACAAGACAAAAATATGAATTTCTTTTATTTGAGTATTTTTTATTTTTTTAGAAGTATATAAAGACATCTTACAAATTAGACTATAAAAAAATAAAATAAAGGATCCCAAATATCCTGTAATTTAACTATTGGATATTTTCTATTCGATTCTTAAAAATCTTGAAAAAAAAACACAAAAGTAATTAGAACATTCATATGACAGATCCTAGTTGTAGAAATTTTAGCTAAAGCTACATAGTAAGCTAATGTAAATAACGAGAATGACAACATTAGTCAATAATATTTTTTTATTACTTAGAGAAATAAAGTATAAGAATGATAAGAATAAAAGGTTTTGAATCTCTAAAAGACCTCATATATGTTTCTTGTTGATTATCTCTATTTAAATGAAGTAATGTCCTCTTTATACCGAGATCTTTTATTATCAAGGACAATGAAAATCAAGGAGACCGGATTCAAAAGTTCATAACGCCTAATATTTTAAGCTTTAATTACTATAATAGATTTATTAGGTTCTTATTTTTGCTTATAGTTGAACCTTATAAATCTTACTATATATATACTCAATTGACTGAAATTTCTATCGCACTATTTTTAAATGTCTACAACCTCAGTACTCAATTACCACTATTAGTGCGGGCAAGAGATTTTCTATAATAGGATTCAAGGTGTGTCTTCCTTCCTTATCTCATCACTATCTCTTCATTATATATATATATAAATATATAAACTATATATAAAATAATAATAATAATAATAATAATAATAATAATAATAATAATAATAATAATAATAAATAATAATAAAATTAATAATAAAAAAGTAAAAAAATAAAAAAAACTAAACTAAATAATAATAACTAATAATAACTAATAACATATAAAATAACTAAACTAACTAACTGTCTAACTAACTAATAAAAACTAATAAAACTAATAAAACCAAAAAACCTAAAACTAAAAAAAAAACTAATAAATAATAACTAAACTAATAAATAATAAAAATTAGAAATAATAATAATAATAACTAATATTAATAATTAATAATAACTAAAACTAATAAACCAACAACTAACTAAATAGTAACTAATAAACTAATAAATAAGAACTAATAAAACTAAATTGATATAAGAATAATAACTAATAAACTAACAAAAAAACTAAAATCCATAAACTAATGATAACTAAATAATTAACTAACTAATAAACTAATAGCTAAAAAAACTAAAGAAAATAATATAACTAATAAAAATAAGCGTAATAAAAACTTATAACTAATAATAATAATAACACATAATAGTAATAATAATAATAGTAACAATAATAATAATAATAATAATAATAGTAATAATAATAATAATAATAATAATAATAATAAAATAATAAAACTAAAAATAATAATAAATAAATAAATAAATAATAATAACTAATAATAATATAATAACTAAATAACTAAAACCAACTAACCAAAAAAACTAATGATAATAACTAATAACCTGACTAATAAAAAACTAAGTAATAAATAAATAAAAGTAATAAAAATGTAAGTAATAAATAAATAAAACTAATAAAAACACTAAATTATAAATAAAGATAACTAATAACTAATAATAACTAATAACTAATAATAATAAAATTAATAAAACTAATAACTAATAAAAAAGCTAATAAAAAAAATAAAAAAACTAGAAAGAAAAACTAAAACTAAACTAAAAATAAATACCTAACCAAAATAACTAAAACTAAATAACTAAAAATAACAAAAATAATTAAAAAAACTATTAATAATAATTACGAATAAATAAACTAATAAAACTAATAACTGATAACCTAACTAAACTAATAATAATTAACTAATAACTAATAAAACTAACATAAAATAATAAAATTAAAAAACTAAACTAAAATAAATAATAAAGCTAATAATAATAATAATAATAATAATAACTAATAACTAATAAAAATAATAACTAACTAAAAACCTAATAAATAAAAAACAAAAAGAAACCTAACAAAAAACTAAAATAACTAACTAATAATAACTAAACTAATAAAACTAAACTAACAATAAATAAATAAAAACTAAAAAATACTAATAACTAACTAATAATAAAAAAATGAC